>VDFB02377872.1:0-26092 GCA_007258455.2 Sequoia sempervirens
CTTTATTCTCTTATCTAATGTGTCTTGGTAGAAATGATTGAAGTCTAAGAAATCAAGTTTGTAGGATGGCTGCCTCCTCTTCCTACCAAGCTAATTCTCAAGCCAAGACGAATCTCGACTAATCTCACTGGAAGGGTCGGTGCTAGTCATAGGAAGTCCTGATGAGTGTGAATGTGTAGAAGCATTGCCACGTGGTGGCGAGACTAATTCCAAATCAATGTGAACCGGAACTAGAGACTATTGTGGTGTTGGTGATGGCAAAGGAGGCTGTATCTCTAGCTCTGGCATGCTCCGAACTGTATTTGTGGTTGTCTCCACGTGTGTTTTTGCAACTAGTTCCTTTCCTTTAGAATTATCAAACACTTTGTTTCTTTTAGGAGGATTACTCTGTTTTTTTTTTTTTTTTGGTTTTGACGAGGATGGCAGTGAAGATTCCATCGATGGCGGCTCTGTACTTGGCATGACTTCCCTCCTTGTCTTCTTGCTTTCCAAATAGAGTATACTGTTTTGAATGACTCTACATGATCTCTCTTTCATAGATGAGTATTCCTTGGCAAACCAATCGAATATTGGAAGTGGTTGCGTATCAACCTCTTCTGTGAAGAATTGAGGAAGTATATCCCCACAATCACCTACTGTAACTGCATCAGCGCACCTCGAACTCGTCCTCGCAGTTGACCTAGTAATCCTCCATAGAAAGCCTGTGGTAAGAGCGACCGCCAAGGCGTGGTGAATAATAACCCAAAGGGTCATATGTGTGTGTATCAAAGAGGTACTTAATATTAAGTTTCTCTAACTCATGACCTACAGCCTTGGAGTCAACTATTTACTTGCACCTGTAGATTCCCATTTGGAATGGAAAATTGGCAGCTGGCCTGCGCTTGTGGCGCAGACATGAATGAACATCGTGTAATTGCCTCAAAAATTCCACGAAATCCGTCTTATCTGAAGGATAACGAGGTAGCATGGCTAGATTTCCAGTATATCCGTAGATCCGAATGTAGGTGTAGGTAGGGAACTGAATGAACCAATCTACCCATTCTACCATTGTTGCTCTGGCAACCGCTGAGATACAAACATGCAATTCCCGGTCTAGGTTCCTCACTGTGTACATTATGAATGCTTCCTGCACATGCTTGAAATGTCACTCAGACTTTGTGAACTCAAGTTGGTCGTAGTATTGATGGACCTTCTGTACACTGAGAATCCCCACTGTGTTCAACCCTCTAAACTGACCTTGGTAAGCAATTAGGTATATGAGATACGAACACATGAAATTGGTGGGCAACCAGGAAACCGGTAATTTGCTTGTGGAGAACGTCGTTGATCAAAGAGGCCCAGTCGTAATGCTCTCGCTTGGAAATAATTTGAGCAATGATGTAGTACATCCAAGGCTGAAATTTGTGAGCATCTACGTGACCGGAAACACGATTAAGAAGAGTGATCAAACTCGCGTACTCATCTTTGAACTCTCTGCGACCCACATTGTTTGGCAATTTAACTTTCTTTTGTTTTAACCATCTTGCCGCCATTTTGCTCTAACACATGTCCTTATAGGTATTGAATGCTCTTTCACATTGATCCATAGTAATGACCAAACTGTTTGGATGTTGAGGAATACCAAAACACCTCTCAATGTCCTGGGGCTTGAGACTGCAAATCACCTGTCCATCTGCTGATTGAATTTCTCAGGTAGTAGAATTGTAACGCTTTACACAAGACATCACAAATTCTATGCATTGAATTGAAATAGGGAGTGAAGCCACCTCTAGCAAGCCGGATTCGTCAATGTTTTGAAGTATTAATTGATTTATTTTAACCGGATCCAAGATAGCCTCTGGAAGCACCTTATGCAAATTCGTGTCAACTGTACCAATGAAGTCATGAATTAAGACTGACTTAGTCTTGAATTCAATCTCTGTGTACTGCATTTTGAAAAACTCGCCCGTTAACTGTAACACGGCTATGTTCTGACAACTTTCTTCAGAAAGCTAAAACATTTGCTAGTGAGGTTAAAAATACCCTGTCCGGGGGCAATTTCCACGAAAAATTTTGAGATATGGGTTTTGTAGAAAAAATGATTCTAAGCCAACTCACAACGTCAAAATTTCGAAAAAACGCAGTTTAGCTTGACATGCAAAGACTTTTCAGTCGAGAATTGCAAGGGTTCTAGGGTTTTCGGGCGCAATTTTTCCGAGAAAAATTGAAACATGGGTATTGTGAAGAAAATGATTCTAAGCCAACCTAGATCCTCCGTTTTGAAAATATTGACTTTTACTCTACCATGCAAAGGAATTTCCAAAAAGAAGAGTAAATCTTCGAGAATTGAAGCTACGAGGCAATCTTTCCTAAAACATTTAACACATGGATTTTGTAGAGAAAGCCGTGCACAACAAACCCAAATGATCAAAATTGTCAAAAGTTGCCAAACTCTTGGACATGCGAGAGAAAACCTAAGACAAGAATAGAAGAATTTAAGACAGAAGATAGAAGTTTTATGCTTCTGCTTCTGCAAAAAAAATTGCAATGCTTGTCTGAACTCTGTTAATTATTCTGGACTTGTATCTGCAAGGAAATTTGAAAAATAATAATTGCAGTGCCTTCAAATGCTTGCACAAGAGAAAACTCGTTTGCACTCAACCTGCTGTGAGAGAAATGGACGCCTAAATCCATATTAATAAAGAATTTTGAGGGTTTAGGCGCCAACTGCAAGTAGAAACTCTGATCTGAAAAGAAATTATCTGATTGGACCTCACTTTGTTTAACAGAAACTGACTTGGAGTTAGAAATAGGCGCCACCCCTTAATAGTTCAATTTAACTCAACACGCAAAATTGACATTGAGTCTCAAAATAGGTTCCAATATTAAAATATTGAAGAAATATGCCCTTTTGCAAGCGAAAATTGATAGATGAAATTGAAGATTTTAATATTATTTTATTCAGTTAACTGAGTTCCACCTTTCTGGGTCAACTTGCAATTGCATGTTGATTCTGGAAAGTCAAAGTTTGACTTTCTAGGCGCCCTTTTTCAAAACATGAGATTTATAGCTAACTTCCTATTTTGTAGCTGCTTGAAAAGGTCACCATAGCCTCTGTTGGACTCTATTTTTTGGATGCCCAATTGATGTTGGAGCTGAGCTGACACATCCACTGTGTAGCTAGAACAACTTTGATGAGATGTTTGTTGGGAGCTGCAAGTGCTAAAAACTACACCTGGTGCCTCAAAAACAAGGGCACCTTTTTCAAAAAGAATGTACAAGACACAAGACTTAGTCATTTTCCCGTTTTACCATTTCGTGCTTCAATCTACCGTTGTCGGTGAATGATGATTCCCGTCGACTGGATGTTGGATCCATCGCATAGCTGGAAGAATTCTGCGAAGAATGACTGTATGTAGAGCATCTGACAGTGAATGTAAGGCCCTCAAATGCAAGGGCCCCCCTGGCCTGCAGAGGGGCAATTACAATCTTGAGAATGATTTTGCAAACTACAACTTTTCACTGAAAGCTCTACTTTGACCCTCGCCACCGGGAGTTGGATTGCTCTTATGCGCATGTTGTTGATCTCATCACGAAGCTGGAACAACTTGGAAGAGATGACGAAGTCAGAAAATTGCTTCTAAGACCTCCAGTAGAAGGGCGCCTTTTCCAAGGGAGTATGTAAATTCCATACTTAGCCACTTTTCTGCTTGTTTTCATTCTTTAGTATTTTCCAAGGTTACCCCAAGTTTCCGGGACGGGGACGGCAGGGGACGGCTATATAAAAATATAGGGAAAATTTAAAAAATATAGAGAAATTTTAAATATTTAATAGATAACATGAATAAGGCATGCATGATACACATTATAGAACATTAACATATAACATTTGTGTTCAACATTATGCCAATACTCAAAGTCAATAATCAATACGCATTCAAAATTAACATACAGTTACACAAATCATAAAACAACCTCCTAGTTATAATTTATAAACTTATATCAAAATGCCCAAAGGCTGCATTGCTGCCATATAGTTTAAAAGTTTGTTATGAAAATCAAAATACAATATCGTATGTCTAATGTATGGAACAAGATAATCCTTGATTATGGCTTTGACTACAAAAGATGCAAAGATTTGCAACAGGGGATATGTATTTTGTAGGTTTAATGATCATGATTCATCATTGGCCTATAACATGCTTAGACCTATAGTTTTAATGAGGTTTTGGGGGAAACACCCCAACAGGATCGAGGGGTAGTGCCCCTTGCACGTCCTGGGTAGTCAGGGTCTGGGGCAACCGCGGGGTCAAGGGGCGCCGCCTGTTAGGGTCACTGGCGCGTTGTGGTCCGGGGCAACGCCTAACGGGTCAAGGGGCGCCTCTCATGGTCCGCCTTTAACGGTGGGCTGGTCAGCGTGCGCGGCCCTCACCACACAAACCTCATGTCAGCCACAATTATCGAATTAAAAAATCTGTAATTAAAGATTGTAATTTTTTTAAAAATTTAATTAAATGGCCAAGTTTGAGGCACAAACTCTCCATAGTCCGCCTTAGAACTGCATGGAGTACTCTCTGTGAGCTAAAGTCCCTCTGGATTGCCTTGTGGTCATTACTACTTTGGATCAAGTGAGTACTAGCTGAAGCTTAGGCGAGTCTTGTAACTATAAAACACTTTGCATTTTATATATGCTAATGTGAGGCAGGGCCAATTTTGGTAAATTTCTATGTTTTTGTGGACGAGTGTTTTTGGCTTTCAGGGTCAGAGGGATTTTACTGCCGCCCCGAAAGATTGCTGAGGGGACGGCTCACTGCCCCTTCCGGGCCCTGGATCAATACCGGCCCCTTTATTTCATTAACGCCCCCGGCCCCCTTGATCGCTTCGAAGCTCTCGCAAGGGGACGGTCCCCTGCCGTCCCCTAGTACCCGGGACGTCCCCGGAACCGGGACAGGGGATTTTGGAGGGGAGACGCGTCCCCGGGTAACCCTGGTATTTTCCATTGATTCTTCATCTACAGGCGTTTGACTCATAGCAGCATTAATCATTTGGGGAAAAAATCAGCAAACCAAAACTTCAGGATTTTTTGAAAAAATCGGAAAAAAATGGGGAAAAATTGGATTTACAAAAAAATGCAAAAAATTGAAGAAACAATGGATAAAACTACTTTTTTTTTTTTGGTGAAATTTAATGCATTTCCATAGCATACTGCATTGAGAGCAACAAAATATGAGTCTAATCCATGAATTATAGAAAATAGATTTCGCTATTATATCTATATCGCTTGATTACATTGCAATAAAACATACTCATAAACCGCATAAATATCCGAGCGGGTGATAAATTTGTCAAAATGTCTATTGTGAATATAGTCGACTTCGGTACAAAGTCAACCTATAAACTAAGTACAAAGTTCCAAAAATCAATTGTAGCAAATGACGTGCTAGAGGGCAGAAGCTTCCGATGATGAAGCTCCTTGTCTATGCTACCACATTTTTCATACATGTCTACCAAAGCATTTTATCAAACAGTTCACTGCCTTGCTGCTATGGCTGAAAGCCTAAAACAGGTGCTTTGGAGCAAGCTATGGATGCTTGGAAAAATTCTATCAAAGAAGCAACAAGCTATGGTCTCATGATTTTTTTTTTGCACGAAAATCAGCGTGATGTTATTCACGTTTTTTTGCAGGTTTAAACATTTTTTTTGGCGATTTTGCAGTTTTAAATGGGAAGAAATCATTGACCAAAAGGTCAACAATTTTTTCAAAAAATCGGGGAAAAAATCATCCAGCCTGCAGATTTTTTAAAAATCGCGATTAATCGGGTTTTTTTGCAGATTTATGCTTCTATGGTTTGACTAATCCCAAGGGCTGATGGTTGCATTCACTGAATAGGTAGGAGGATTCTACACGATCTTGTGAAAACGAAGCTGCTAAAAACTCATCCCCTGGCCAAAATAAGGCCCCCGGTCTGAGGTAATTGATATTTTCACTTTTATCTACCCTCCATTCTACGTGCTCGCTGGAATAACTGCCACAGTTACTCAGCACATCTGACGATCTTGCGAAAGGATGCATCATGTAGCTGGGCTGAATCAGACAGGTCTAATTCAAGTGCGCCCTTGGGCTACAGGTGCACAGAAACTGCAAATTTGACTCTCTGTGATGTGTAAATTCTTCGTACCTTTTGCTTTTGCCTTCGTTTGCCAAAGTTCTGCAAGTCGGATGGACTCACTTGATAGCTTGCTAAGAAGCTAACTAAATTCTGAAGAGAATGAATGTATCTACAACCAGAAACAACTGAATCTGAGCCTCCAAATTGAAGGGCGCCCCTGGCCTACAGGGTCGCAAATTTGCTCTGTACTTGATGTTTTCCTCCATTTCGCACTCTGCCAACACTGTGTTGGCTGCTAAATTGACCACATAGAAGCATTACTGCCGCTAACACATATGTGTGACTGTATTTCACCATTTTATGTGTACGAACACTGCAAAGCTAACTTGCACAATGATTGCACAAGTGTCTCCCACGTTACAAAGTGAAGTGTTTCCAGACTTAGAATATTTTTCAGATTTTTCGCCATTTGAAAATCCCCTCCGCCATTAATCATCTCTTTTAGCATCCTTCATCATAGAATGTTTTGCTTTGAGTTTCAGGCTTAGATTTTGACAGATGGTACTGGCCAATTGCCATTGACGACCTCGGAGTTCCTAACTTTTCTCCTAAAAAAGTGAAAACTACCCACCAAGCTTAAACTGACTTCACCACTATGATCATGATGTGAAATAAGCCAATCAAAATTAATTTCAGCCAATTATGACAAGTTTCAATTTTTAGCGTTTTGTGACCTGAAACAGGGTTGCTTGAAACCATAATTTTCAATGTTTTCAAATTTCACCAGTATCTTCTTGACATCAAACTAACTCGAATTCCATACTTAATTTGCCCAAAAACTATGTTTTGACATCATTTTAACAAGGTTTAGACTCTTTTAAGCAAAATGCCTTAATGAAGCAAAAATTTGGTTTGGGTACAACACCTCCTTAGCTACTTATTAGAACATTATCTTTTTTGGAGAGATTTAATAACCACAAGGGAATATCCCTCTGAAAATGCTTGAACCATTTCCGAAACTGCTCCAGCCCATTTCGCTTCATTGTTTGTCTCAAACCCCAAAATGTGAGAACTGCCATGAACAAAGCTTCTATCTTCCTTTCTAATGATGAAACCAGCTCCCGCATTGCCTAGATTACATTGAGAAGCTCCATCAAAGTTCTATTTAGCAAAACCATCTAAAGAAGGCGTCCACAACTACTTAGCCATTTCTACCTGAATTTAGCATACATTTTTTCATAGGGGAAAAGAATAACATAAAAGATGATATAAAAAATATTTTAAAAAAAAAGGAAACATAAATGAGATAGGCCTTATCCAAAACTGTTGGCCATAAGTATAAGACCGTATATCCGAAGGACCATTAGCTAAGATAGACTGACATTGTAATGAGCATAGGCCTGAACCAAATTAAAAAAGAAAATAAAACAATGACAGCCAACCTCATTTACCTCTTAGAGAATATATAGACTTCACAAAGCTAGTTTCTAAAGCAAATAATTGGCATCACCAATAGCAAACCTCGTAGTGAAAACCTTAAGATATCTAAAATAAAAAATAAATTAAAGATAGACAAATAGTTAAGCAAATTTATCCCATCCAAAAATATCATTTTTTAGGGTTCTGATAGAATATATTAGCTAGGCATGTCAAATCATTTGGAAATTTCAATGCATAATCTCCTAGTAAATGGTTTTGTTCTCAATCACAAAATAGGTTTTAGTTATGAAAAGTTTTCTGCTGTTAGTGTATCAGTGAATTATGTTGCCATTAGCGTTTTTCCAACTTTCCAGAATGGAGAAATGTGGGAATGCGGTTTCTAGGAGAGCAAAAATTTGCTTGAATTTTGTGGAAATTGGGGGGATGGCTACTAGAATAACTTAAACAAAATAAAAGCAGTTGAAATTTTAAAATAAAATACAATGCACTGAATATAAAATGACTATCCTCCCCCTTTTCCTTTAAAAGTTACCTTTCCATTTTTATGCACCCAAGGGAGCAAGCTGTCCAAAACTCAAAAAATGGGGACATCCCCTCAAAGTCCCTAAGTCCCCAACCAACGAAGACATCACCTGGATCTCCCAAGACATGTCCCTAGGGAACACTAGTTGCTATACAAAAGTCCTTTAAGAAGCCAATATAGACCCTGAAAGGATCTGTCTTCCTTCTTGTCTATTAACAGCCTGATAAGGTGTAGACCTGATCAGACCCACAACAGCACCATCTTTCTCTGAAGTCCCCATCACCCTCACCAACACTTTCTTAACATATTTACAAAATTATATGGTAACTTTTGCTCTGAATACTTTTGGTCTATATTCAGTTCTAGAGTATACCCTTCAAAGACAGTCAACATGTCTTCGGCCATCCGTGTGAAAAACATTCACTATTGGAATGCAGATAGTAACAAGTAACAAAAAACACAGACAGTCAAACTGAATCAAGCAAAGAAAAACTGCAGCAGAAAAATCTAAAAATGCAGGTTGACAGCTGCGAGGTATATGAATGTCTATAATTAAAACAATATCTACCTGAAGGGCTGCAATGAACTTCTGTAGAGTTTCCTTAAATGTATGAGGAAAACTACGGTCTTCCAATAGCATGAGCTTTCCATACTGCTTCCAACAGGCTGAAAGTACTGCCTTTCCAATCTTCATCTCTGATTCACTCCCATCTGAGATGAAAAATCCATTATACCCGAGGAAATAATGACATAACACAAGAAAAGGCAAATTACTAAAACAAAATGAAACAGGAATTATTTCTTAATAAACAATTACTTCACAGTCAAGATGATTAGTTACAGGAATATGAAAAGAGCATCCATACCTTGATTAACTTGGACAGAATCACGAAAGGATCTCATCTCTTGCAACCGCTTAAAAACTTGCTGCAATCCCTTTTCATGCAATGGTCTGCTCCTTTTGCTCCACTGCACGGTGATTTGTGACATTTAACTTCGACCATAATACAAATTTGTAAAGGAACAGATCTCCAAAGTTTTTAATCTTCCAAACTCAAAAGAACAAAGAGCTTGACCAGTCAAAATCAAAATATGCAATGGAAACGCTACAAAGATATTTTCCATGAAATAATATAAGAATCTAAGAGTAGCTAGCTAAATTGGTGAAAAGGCAATAATAGGATTAATGTCGATTCTTATCTTAAGTTCTAATAGCTAACAGCATTGTTCATTAAATCAAATCTAGAGACTAGAATAGCCCACCGAAATTTCATCTAAATTATAATTTTCAGAACCTCAGCAGCAAAACTAAATTAGGTTAATTTATTAAATAATCAAAAATGACAAGAAAACTAACTATAAATTTCAATAGTATATTACTAAAACTACAATATTGCGCGTCTCTTAAATCCTAAGGTTTAGAGTATAGAGAGGAGCAGCTGTACTAAAATATGTTGTACTGGTAAACAAATACTTTCAAGACTGATTGCTTATGCCCTCCTGTGAAGTCACTTTTCAGTGTTCACAAACGCACTATCGCAAGAGTTCCAATGCATAAGTGTATTTGATGCCAAAACACGAGCTAATACTCATGACCTACACTGTGAAACAAGTTGGACTAACCCAAAAACACCTCGGGACAAGTGAAC
Source organism: Sequoia sempervirens (assembly GCA_007258455.2). NCBI lineage: Eukaryota > Viridiplantae > Streptophyta > Pinopsida > Cupressales > Cupressaceae > Sequoia > Sequoia sempervirens. Next base: position 9,702 of record VDFB02377872.1, read on the forward strand.
AGGAAAAACTGGTGACTAACAAAGTTGAAGATGAACAGTTTCTTGCTAACCTGCCCTACCCTTAATAATGTAAGAAGTGAATTCCCCAAAATCAATAATTCAATTAATATTCAAAAACTTTTAGTTTACAACAATCAAAATGACTTAGGTACCTTCATTTTCACCAATTTTGAATACAGAACTAATATTAGCAATTTCTATTTCATCCGCCTGTATACAAATGTCGCAAAGTATAATAGATATATGTTACAAGGTTCATGTTTGCGTTTGAATTCAACAACGATAACACTCAGATTTAGTTCGGCAATAATAAAGTTCAGAAAAATTCGTGATTAAATTTGCCTAATATAAATTAAAATTAATTTAAATATATTAAATTTATAAATTGAGTATTAAATATATTATTAATTAGAACTATAAATCTAGATTATTTTCTAAATGTAGTGTCGAAAATTGCATATCCTTGCAATTTCACCTACACACTTGAATCCACTTTAGCCCTTGCACTAGCCTTTTTCCATCTCAAGATGCTCCAGACCCCTTTTCAGCAGCTACCTTTGTCCGTCAGTTTTGTGTTAGCCTTGTGTTTTCCTTGTTTCCTACAGTTTTTTAGTTTGATTTGTATCAACACTAGCACGCCACACGGATGTCTTGTGACATTCTAACGTTCAAATGGTCGTTTTTCAACATTTTGCCACTTGTCACCTACCTTGGTCGATGAAAACAGCTCAGGACGCTTTGTAACGGCTCAGGAACTTTCTTTTCCCTCCTCTTCTCTCTTTTAAATCTATCTTTTCACTTCATTTCCTCTCTCTTGGTCTCTCTCTCAAAAATCTTTCCTGCTCTCTCTTGCTCTTTCTCTCTTTCTCTCTGTTGATGATTAGTAGCGTCAGGCCTAACTTCCAGCCACAACTTCAAGCAATAAAATTACATATAGCCTATCGGCTATTTATTTTATTGGAAACACCCGATGATGAAGAGACACGTCAAATGAATAATAAATAATATTTTATTATTTATTTGTTAATTCGAGTTTGTTTATTATGGCCGACCCTTCCTTGATAATCGGCACTCCTCTTGGAGAGACATATCTCTTCATTGCTGGCCGACTTTGTGCCTTCAAGGGACGCAATCATTGAAGACCTTCTCATTGAATAGTATTTATTGGAGATGTTGTTCGATCCTTGTATTATTCATATATTCATTCACTCACAAGTGCGAGTTCATAGAGAAGTGAGAATTGGTTCAAGAGCAGAACGAAGTTCTTCAAGCAGGCTGAATTCGATATATAGAAAGTTCAAGTTAATTATTTTGTGTTTGCATCAAGTTGTGGTGTTGTTACTTGGCCTCATTGTTAAGGAGATTATTGTTTCATATTCAATATATAAGTGATATATTGTTGTTCAGTTTTTCTCCCTCAAGTGGAGGGTTTTCCCAGGGTATATGTTGTGTCTATTTAATTGAATTTGAATTAAAATCTGCTTATTTATATCTGATCCTAAAACTAGCATGGTATCATAGCGGGTTTGAGAAAGTTCGTGATCAGATTTATATAAGCAGTGTTTCATCCACTCTTGTTCTCATCTTCATGCATCTATCTTATCTTTGAATATCGTGAATGGGCTCAAGACTGAAGATAGGCTTGAAGGTGCTTCCAATTTCACATCTTCGAAGTTTAGGGTAATGCTTGTATTGGAAGAAAATGAGATTGCTGAGTTCGTGGATAGCGAAATTCAAGAACCTTCCGATGAGAATGAGAAGTCTCAATGGAAGAAGAATTGCACTAAGGCGAAGAAGATTTTGGTAGACTCCGTGAACGACAACCTTGTGTTGGTCATCTCCAAGTTGAAGACAGCAAGAGAAATGTTCAAGACCTTGGAGGAAAAGTATGAGATTAACAATACAAGCAGAGCTCTTGCATTGAGGCAACAGCTTCATCATGTCAAGATGGCAAAAGGAGATTCTGTCATCTCCTTCTTCTTGAAGATCACTGAGTTGAGAGATCAGCTCTCTACCATTGGGAATATGGTTGATAATAAGGATTTGGTTATGTTGGCGCTTAATGGTCTTCCTCAAACTTGAAGATCACCAAGTTGAGAGATCAGCTCTCTACCATTGGGCATATGGTTGATGATAAGGATTTGGTTATGTTGGTGCTTAATGGTCTTCCACAATCTTGGGAACCATTTATACAAGGTATCATTGGAAGATCAAAACTACGTAAGTTTGATCACTTGAGGGCAGATTGCATCCAAGAAGAATCAAGATTGGCTGCGAGAGGCAATGAGCAAAGTTCTACAAATGAAGACATTCATGTACTTGCCGCTCAATCTTCAAAGAAGATAGGAAGAGAAGGGAAGAAAGGCAACTTCAAGAGGAATAGAGATAAAAGTTCAGATGGTGCCCCTGTATCTAAGAAGAAGGACCTCTCCCACATACAATGCTTCAGATGTGACAAGTTTGGTCACTATGCAAAAGATTGTCCAACCAAACCTAAGCAACATGCTTCAGTTGCGGATGTGGGCGAGATCTCTCCTCAAAAGGAGTCAAGTGGATTTATTTTCTATTTTGCCTTATCAAGCAATATTCCAACGGATAGCAACACGTGGATCATTGATAGTGGCGCTTCTCGTCACATTACTAGATTTAGAGAACATCTTTCAGATTTGGTGGAGAGAGATACAAGTATTCAAGTCATAATTGGAGATGATGCATGTTATTATGTGAAAGGTGTTGGAACCTCCTCTCTTCACTTAGATTCTAGCATGTCCTTGCAGTTGTGCGATGTGCTATTTGAACCAAGCATCAAGTGGAACCTTGTCTCTATCTCAGCCTTGAAGGACAAGGGATATCAAGTTGCATTCTCCGAAGGTAAAGTCCTTCCATGGCCGAAGAACTCAAGCATCAAAACTGCTCGAGTGATTGGAGTTCGACATGAGAGTCTCTACAGACTTTCCACTCGTCCATTTCAAGCTTTGTTGAATGATTCATCAAGTTCGTGTGAGCTTTGGCATCGACGACTTGCTCACATTTACTTCCGAGCACTTCCAACCATGGACAAGATGGTCACAGGCCTTCCTAAACTCAACCAGCAGCATGACGCTACTTGCCCACAATGCGCTTTGGGTAAGTATACTAAAGCACCCTTTCATAGTAGTGAAAGTAGATCTAAATGCATTCTAGATCATGTCAATTCTGATTTGTCTAGTCCAATGTATGTTGCTTCTTTCAGTGTTTTCTTGTATTATGTAATTTTCATCGTCGACTACTCTAGAAAGACTTGGGTTTGTTTCTTAAAGACTAAAGAATCTGAGCAAGTACTTGAGACATTCAGGGAATTTAAAGCTCAAGAAGAGAACTTGTCCGGAAAGAGGATCAAAGTTCTGAGATCTGACAACGGAGGGGAACACATCTCTAGAAGCTTTCGTAACTTTTGTGAGGCAAGAATTAAGAGGGAGTTTTGTGTTCCCTACAATCCACAACAAAACGGTGTAGTAAAAAGGAAGACCAGATCTATTGTAGAAGCAGCTAAAGCCATGATTCATGATCAAGATCTGCAAACCTTCCTTTGGGCCGAGGCATCTAGGACAGCTATGTATGTTCAAAATCGGAGCCCTCATCGTATCTTGGAGAACATGACTCCTGAAGAAGTTTTCAAGGGTGTGAAACCTTAAGTAAGACATTTGAGAATCTTTGGTTGCTCTGTGTATGTTCATGTGCCTAAAGATAAAAGGACAAAATTGGAACCATATGGCAAGAAAGGAATATTTGTGGGCTACACTGAGTCTTCAAAAGCCTACAGCATTTACATTCCAAGTCATAAACTAATAGAGATCAGCATGGATGTTACTTTTGAAGAGGATGTTGCATTTAAGAGATGCAAGGGCACTCACATGGAGATAGACAATAACGACCAAGAGTCTCCTCAGGACATGGAAGTTGACCATACAACTAACATTCAGAGGGAGGTTACTGATCCTAAAGAAGATGATGATCCAGTTGAGCCTTTAGAACATATTGATGGGCCTACAAACATTATTATTGGTCGAAAGATACATATTGATGAGTCAAATGATTGAATCTGAGCCTTTCAGTGTTGAGGAAGCCTCAAGTCAGAAAGTGTGGAGAGATGCTATGGCTGAAGAGTATCAATCTATTCTCAAGAACGATGTTTGGGATATAGTACCTAGACCAGAAGGGAAATCTATTGTGTCTTGTAAGTGGCTTTTCAAGATCACGCATGCGGCTAATGCAAGCATTGAGAAGTACAAGGCTAGATTTGTTGCTAGGGGGTTCTCACAGAAAGAGGGAATAGACAATGAGGAAACATTTGCTCCAGTTGCTCGTTATACCTCCATCAGGACCATCATTGCTATTGCAGCAGCTAAAGGATGGAAGCTACATCACATGGACGTGAAGACTACATTTCTAAATGGTGTAATTGAAGAAGAGGTATACATTGAGCAACCTGATGGATTTGAGGTTCATGGGAAAGAGTCTCATGTTTGTAGATTGAAGAAGGCTTTGTATGGCCTCAAACAGGCTCCTCGCGCTTGGTATGAGAGAATTGATAGATACCTGCTGAGTTGGGCTTCTCCAAGAATGATGCTGATTCAAACCTGTACTTCAAGGTAATTAACGGTGAGGCTTTGATTTTGGTTCTCTATGTTGATGATCTATTTCTTACTAGAAAAGAAAACCTCATTATCAAATATATGAAGGAGTTGGCTTTTGAATTTAAAATGAAGGATCTTAAATACATGCATTACTTCCTTGGCTTAGAAGTATGGCAGAGGCCTAATGAGATCATTCTGAGTCAAGGGACGTATACAATAGACATCTTGAAGAGATTTCGTATGATGGATTGCAAATCCATGTCTACACCTATGGAAACCAATTTTCAGAAACTTAAGGAGGGTGTAGCTAGTTCAAATCTAGTGGATCCTACTTTGTACAGGCAGCTGATTGGATCGTTCATATATCTAGTCAATACTAGACTAGATATTTGCTATGCAGTGAGTGCACTTAGTCAGTTCATGTGTGAACCAAGGCAAATACATCTAGTTGCAGCGAAGTATATCCTGAGATACTTGTGTGGCACAGTTGGGTATGGCTTGAGATATTCTTCTGGTGTGAACTTGGAGCTACATGGGTATTCCGATTCTGATTGGGCAGGGTTTTTTGCTGATCAGAAGAGCACCTCTAGATGTTGTTTTAGTTTGGTGTCTGCAATGATCTCCTGGTGTAGCAGGAAGTAGTCTTCAATGGCACTGAGCACCACAGAGGCCAAATATATTGCAGCTTGTGTCGAATCTCGAGAAGCAATGTGGCTTTGGAAGCTCCTTGCAGGATTGTTTGCACAATCATTGGAGCCAACTTTCATTCATTGTGATAATCAAAGTTGTGTGAAGCTTTTTGTCAATCCAGTATTTCATGACAGAACCAAAGATGTTGAGATCAAATACCACTATATTCGAGATATGGTATTGGTTGAAGTATATTAAAACTGATGAGCAGACAGCCGACATTCTCACCAAGCCTCTCTCCAAAGTAAAGTTTGTGTACTTTAGAGACAAGCTTGGAATTGTGGAGAATGAACTGCTAGCCTAGTCGAAGTTTTGAACTTTTGGGGTTGTTCCTCCTAGCCTACCTTTCTGACCAATCTTGACAATCTACTCATGCCCTTATTAAAATTCATCTAAATGTTGCTTTTGTTGACCTTTTGGGTTTTTAGGGATGTCCTTCCATCCATCCCACTACTAACTCCTAGACGAGCTTATTCTAAAGGCTTTTCCATCTGTATTTTTTCAAAGTTCTAAACTTCCCCATCCCTAAGTACCATTTCCCTCAAAGCCCCACAATTTTGATTCTCAGCCAATTTGTAAATTGCCTAAGTGTTTCGGAGTTTTGGACTTGATCCTGCATGCATACCTTTGCATCCAACTTCAATTCCCCAATGTTGACGTCATGTTGGTGTCACCCTTCCATCGGAGTTGCTAGTCGATCCATGCCTATTGATGTCATCATCACGTTATGTCGATGTCATCTTTTCATACTCCAAAAGTTTCAAGTCTTTCGAAGTCGGAGTTTCGACCAAGCCTTAATTGGGTACCTTTTTCCATGCTCCCCTAAACCCTCACTCCCACCTCAATATTCTTCACAAAGTTTGTTGAAGTTAGACTTTTTGGAAAACTCTTATCTTGGTAGCAATCATAAGGTCCACCCAATGCCCTGATCCTAACATCTCGAAGCTTTATTCTTTGTTGAGGTTCCCCTTTCGAACTTACCTCATTCCACATCTTATTTTAGCATGACTTCCCATTCAATACCAAACCTTGACACCCCAACCAAAGGCAAGCAATATGGATTCTCCTCGACACTTGACAATCCGATACTTCGAAATAGTAAACCCTACCTACCTTCCCAAAAGGCCAAGACACCATAATACATCTATAGAGCCCTACAACCACCAAATTTGATCCATCCACACCTAGAAAACATATATTAATCAAAGGGGCATGGATCTATAGAAAGAAACGAATGAAAAGAGGATTCCCTAATTAATACGATGGTTAGGATTTCATGGCCCAATGTTTACAACATTTGCAGCAGATTTTGCGGTCTTTTCCATGCCTTGTCACAACAAACCTAGAGGAGTCATAAATGAAGAAAGGACTTGTAGATTTGAGCATCATTTTTCCACACTCCCTACAACACTTTCAATACATTCTCAAACGGATTTTCACACGTTTTTGTATGTGGATGTCAAAAGAATGACAGCTACAACCAAAGAGTGATCGGTTTCTTCACGCCATCACAGTTTTACCATCCCAAGGCTCTTTTATTGTGGACTAGGCATCACAACTGGAGATCTATATGTACCAGTTCATTGGTCATGCAAATGATTGGTTGTTGAACCAAATTTTTGGGCAGTAATAATCAGCAAGTTATTCTAGAGCATCAAACAATGAAGGTTTCAGCTACAAATGAAGGCATGCATCCAGTGAAGAGTAGGAACGATATGTAACTGCACATCTCCATGTTTTGGTATGTCTCCATGGCAGTTTGTAATGATTCAGGGGAATGTATAGTCAAAATTGTATATTTTCTCTCACCACATTGGCTGGTGTGACTGTAGTAGAGGTTTGAGGGTGTATGACAACACCTAATGTAATGAAAACTCTTTGTAATCATCATTTTTCTATTGCATATGGTTATTGTAGTTTTAAAATGGATTATTAAGTGTGTCCATCACATGGAATGTAATATTTGGTTATCATATAAATAAGAATCTACAACTGTTGATACTTTACCTGCTACATCTCTTTCCTCTGTGCTATTTATGACTCTATTGCCCAATGGAGAAGGCATTGGTCCACATTGGTGAGGGATCAAACAACTTCCAATAAACCACCCTCCATCCTGTTAGCTGTAGGAATAGAGTAGAAGTCTAGGAGTAATGTATGATATGCATGTTGTTTATGATTTAATAATACAAACCAGGGGGGATAGTCTTAAGCAAGCCTGAACTATGAAATCAATAGAGAATCATATCCAGTATATCTACACCTTGCCACTGTGTAGGAAACATGAATGAAATAATCTTAAGGGATAATTGTCATCTACAAGTGCATGTGCAAGGTGTTATCAGCTATATAGAGGTCTTGTGCAGCCAGTTGATCTTGACCTAGTGATAGTTATTGGGGTCAAGTATTCATTTGGTTATAGCTGTTGTCAATTATATCAATTGTTGATTTTGTTTGATTTGAATGTCTATTAAGGTATACCTCTAGGAACACCCTTCTAGGTTTCAATTGTGCCCAAAGTGCAGGTGAGACCCACTCTCATCATTAGCCTTTTAACCATCCATAATCTGTTGATGAACCCCCTTTTTGCCTTCTTGACGACATACCCTTGGCCCTGAAGGGAAGAAATGTTATAAGATTATGGAGGAGCCGTTTTGGGGCCTAACACATCTAAGATTGGAATAATGAGTAGCTCAGAAAGATTAGTAACTCAGATAGTAGTTTTGATGCAGCCATGCTAGTTATAGCATCTGGCCTATAGCAGAGGGGTGTGGTTCATTACGTTGGTTTGGCCCCTTGGCCTCCACTAGAACATTGCATATGTATTTTAATAGTCCAAAAACAGAATGTGTAATCTGCATTTATAACCACAATAAAAATGGTACACATATTAAGATATGTGCTACTAAACACCTATTGTGCAGTAAATCTCTATGCAATTAGAAAATTTTCCTGTCCTCATTCACTACTGTGATCTTTTTCAACATTTAACAGATGATTAAAAATTAAGTCTCATATGATTACGGGGCTCTCTAGCTCGGGAAGACAAAAAATCATAGCTGAAGCATCATGCCTCCATTCAGAAGCCATGGACTGTAGAAGTGAAAAACCTTGTTTCAGGACCTCTCTATAAGACATATTGGCTCCTTCAACCCAAATAACATTTATCAGGAAAATCAGTAATTTCCATATCTTCCTAATCTTATTTATCAGGAAAATCAACCATTTTAGAAGAGGAGCCAACTTCAAACTTAAGACTTCCCACCAAAACAAGAAGCAGGGCACCAAAGAAAACCTAAAAATTTTCCTACCTGTTGTGAACTAATTCATACATCGCCCCATTGCAAATGGGGACCCTAGTGGTTTGCCTTTTAGGGTTTTTTTGTTGCGTCTCGGTCTCATCTGGTCTTTGTTTGGGGGTTTGGGGGTTTGGGGTTTGAGTTTTAATGGTCACCCGAGTCAAGTGAAGGAATTTCAGCCTGGATCATTGTGCAAACATCATCATCGTGCTTAGGAGGCCTGAGGGACGAAGATCGACTGTCGTTTCAGTCAATTCTGACATCTCCTACTTTTTGGGGATTGCCCCTCCGGACCCCCTATTTTTTAGGGACTTTATTTTTGGCATTTTTGGCCTATTCTGGACTTCCTATTTCGTAGGGGCTGTTTTTAGAAAGTTGCTATTTTGGGAAAAGTTTCTATTTTTGTCAAGGTATCTATATTTGGAAAGTGCCCGAATTTCGAAAATCCACTCAAAAGTTCCAAAAAGTCAATAGAAATCTCAGAAAATCAATTTAAAAAAAATGCACGAAATCATGATGGAAATCATGATGAAAATCAGAAAATTGGTGAAAATCTGGAAAAATCAGTATAGAAATCACAGAAAATCATGGAGAAATCTGGAAAATTCATGGAGAAATCTGAGAAAATCATGGCAAATTTGCCTAAGTATGAAGGCAAGAATTCATGGAGGCATGGAAAGAAGACTGAAATTCATAACCAGCAGGGAAGGAAGAGTAAAGTTAATGGCTAAGCTTCAGCCAAGTTCGCCATGGAGACCAGCTAATGGCTTGGCAATGTGTCAAGTCCGCCCTTGGAAGAAGTAAGAATGGCATGGATGAAGGTAAACTCCGCCCAGCAATGGCTTGACTTCAAGCCAAGTCCGCCCAGCAAAGTGAAGGATGGCATGAGCTGATGGAAACTCTGCTCCAAGACAATGGCTTGACATAGTATGAAGTCCTCCCAGCTCATAAGAAGATGGCACAAACATGAGGTAAGTCCGCCCTAAGCAAAATATGAAATGGCCTGATGGCATAAGTTGATGACAAGTCCGCCCTATGCCTTAGTATGATGGAAAATATGACTAGAAAGTCCGCCATATGGAAAGGAGAAGTGGCTTGTGCTTGGGCTAAGTAAAAATTGAGTGGCTTGAGACAAATGAAAGTCCGCCTTTGATAAAATACATGGCTTAACCATGAGAGAAGTCTGCCATACCAAGAATAGGTAAGAAAAATCAAGATTTTGCCTAAGTGTGGGCATTGGAAATATTAAAAGATATGCTTGGCACATTGAGAAATTCGCAACACTTAGAGAAAATAAGAAAAAAATTCCTAAGTCTAGCATTAATATGCTTTAAAAAATTCGCCTGAGATTTAGGAAGATAAAAAAATTATGGCAAAATGAAATTGGAAAGAAAAATTTGCCTAAGGCAATGGCAAGAAAAATTTTGAGAATCAAATTGCCTTAGAAGAAAAATAAAATGCCATAAAATAAAGGGGTTGAAAACGACACATAAAATAATTATTTTTATTTATTTTATTTTTATTTTTCAACACCCCAAAGAGATAAACTTTGAAAAAATCAAAATTGGAAAAAGACAAAAAGAACTTCACTGAACTAGCGCCTGATTTGGAAACTTTCCCAGAGACTGTTGTTGAAGATAAAAGTTGCCATTCATAAGCTAAGTCCAAGCCAAGTTCAGACTCGATTTAATGGAAACAATTGGAATTTGCTAAATGAGTCGAACTTCTCATCTTTATAATTGGATTCACTTCTCATTTTTCAATCATTCGATTTTCGAAAGAAAGGTTGTGAGAAGAAAGTTTAGCTAAGGCAAGAAAGTTGTGAAAAGTTTTAAGCAAAGTGAAGAAAGCAGATTAATACCAGCCAGCATTGTGATCTTGACCATTTCATTTGTCCAGATAGCTAGGCAGATTTATTTTCTTTACTTCATTTTGGCATGAAAACTTCGTTAATTCTTTCATTTCCAGCATAATTCTTCACGAAGTTTGATTTGACAACTAGCTGGAATATTTTTCGAGTAATTTAAATTTTAAATTTTAAATATTCTCTTTGCTTATTCTTGCAGATTTATTTTCAAGAGGATAAAAATGAAGTTTGCCAGCAAGGGTGCACAACTGCAGTCAAAGATCAAATCCAAATGGGAGAACATCGTGGACACCAACCTTGGCCATGTTTGACTTCGATGATTTCAAGAAAAGAATGTACGGAAGTGATGGACGTTTGCCTACGCCAATTGCAAGAAGGATGATGCGCAACGGTATTGTTCATGCAGCTGGATTTCCGCCAACAAAAGAGTGTCCAGAACTTATGGTGGAATGTGCATTGCATTATAATGCACATGAAAGACAGATAGAAGCACCTGATGGAAGAGTGCTGGCATATTTGACTGAGCCAGCCATACAAGAAACCTTTGGAATCCCAGCTTACAACCGGACATCTTATCGAACCAAAGATGATGCACTTAAACTTTACCGAGATCAGCAATGTTACACCCCGATTGTATAGCTACTTTTCATAGGATGTACATTGTAAATGTTGAATCTTTCTGTTGAATAAATTGAATTTTTCTTGTGATCAATTGGATGTATCCTAAATGATTGTCTCTTTATCTGATGCTTCTATTGGTGTAAATCTTGAATGAGAATAGCATATGAAGTTTTGAAATAATGTTGTTCTAACTTTCTACAATGCTTAATGTATATTGCTTTGGTCTTGAGCAAATAACTTCCGTTACCATGTCATGATTTGCAGGAAACAGGTTTGTACCTCGAGACAGAGGAGAGATATCACTCGGGGAAGAACTTGGTCTGGTAAACAGTGATGGATACCAACTGGACATACACACACAAACCTTAGAACTGTGTAAGCTAAGTCATTGTTCTGGTTAAAGGTAAGTCATCTGTAGGCTTGTCTAGTATCATTAGGAGTCGTGTCTTCTTCTGAATGTGTAAACAAGTGATGCTTGCCAGTATAACCTTATAAATGATAAGTTCTGGTTAGAGGTGGATATGTGTATTTGTACATACGAATACGATATGTACAAGTACCCATAAGTACATTCATGTCGATACAAACGTATTAAGCAGATGGATATGCCATACGTATGTGTCGATATAAATGTATTTATGGATACTTATACATGTAGTATATATACAGATATATATACAAGTATACATACCCACGGCTAACGAGATAAATGAATTATATATTGTAACGATATCTTGCCTCTGAAATTATACGAATACATATATATAAATTTACATGTTTAATGTATAATGTAAATGAATATATATGTATTAGTATAAAGATAAGTATTTCAATATATTTAATATTATATTAAAATATTAATATAATATAGTTTAAAATGTATACAATATTATTTAAATTGATAATTTAAATAATTATACATAAACTATATTATATAAGTATTTTAATAGAATATATAAAATATATTTAAATAAAAGATCAAATGAAATGTAAACTAAACATTTTAAACACTTTTATAAATAAGAATGCAAATCTGGGAAGAGCATAAAAATCGCGGATTTCTTAAAATCGCGAATTTCTTTAAAATCGCGGATTTCTCAAATGAATTCGTTGAAATGTTAAACTTCAAATATGAGCTTGAATAAATGCGTCATTTTTACTTTGAAAACTTTATTAAAATATTGAAGATTTACCAAAGCGAAATAAAGAAGAAAAAACGCGAAAATGCTGAAGGAAAATGAAAAACGCGCAGAGAAATCGCGCGACTAGGGCCAGGCGTCAGAAAATAGATGAGATATTTCATGCTTTGCAAAAAGAATGAAATGTGGACGCCATTTGAGCAAGGAAAAAGTCTGAAAGGGAAACTTGGCATTTAACCTAACTGTAAAAACGCGCCAGATTGAGAGTTGTCACGTTTTTAACAGTCTGAACAATTTCGAAATAAAATAAACTTCTTGCTGTCAAACATGGAGGTCGAAACCCTCACCATATTGATACACGTTTTTAGTTTGAAACATTCTTCAACCTGCTGGCAGTTCTGGCGCCATAGAAGGTGGAAATCAGTTTTAAAATTAACCTATAAATATACCTGCGTTTGGCATTCTTACTCACACGAATTTACAGTCAAGTTTTCTTGAGCATTTTATAGCTAAAAAGTGAATTCGCCATAGTAGAGAAATTGCTAAGTTATTTTGTTAATGTGAGGTATTCTCTGAACAAGAGAGCAGAAGTTTGAAATTGCTGGTAATCTTTGAATAGAAGAGGAGTAATCAGGAATTGCCCTTTTACTGTGTTGAGTATTTGGTTTCAAGAATCCAAGCTGAAAGTGATCTGAGTAAAGGCCAGTGAAGGAGCTATCTTCCAAACCTGTGGAAAAGCTAAATCAGGCATGCTAAACTCTTACTTTACATATTTAGCTAGTATTCCAGAGTAATCTGATAGGTCTCTGAATTATAGTCATGGCTGGAAAGAAATGAGTTTGATTGTCTTAAGATTGAATTAAAAAGAATAATAGTTTCTTAACCATTATCATGAATATAGTCTTTTCCTGGCTTTTGTTGTCAGTGGTGTACGTTTTACATTAGTTAATGGAAAGTAATCTGCATTGTGTTTAAATGGCTCTATATAATGAGCATATGCTTGGGTATAAATAATAAGTACTAGGAGTGAGTCAAGAATAATTGCAAGTTATAGTCTACATCTAAATACAATCAACTTAGTCAAGTTATTGTATCCCTAGGATGTGTATATCCTGAATTAGGGCGTCAGTTGTAGTAACTTGTTAAATGGATTCTTCTTTCCAACTGTAAGATGTTGTAGGAAGTCTAGGGTACGGACTACCCCGATAGACCAACCTACGCGTAGAATTAAGATAGCCTTAAGTCAAGTTGAACCTGGCTAGTGAATGTGACATATGACCTATGTTCTTCGTTGAACGTAAACACTTTGGCCAAAGTAGTGTAAGGAACCATTTAGTTGTTGTACTACACTGTCAGTTCACCGTGATTCCGAAATACAACCTAGTTTGTGATTTGCCGTTAGCACGAAAGCTAGTTTTGTAGAATCACAGCACTATGTCCAGTTGGTAGTCATTAAAGGTTACCCAACCAATCTCTTCTTCGAAGGGAGGGCCGTTCATTGAAAAATGATCGTGCGGGGGACCGCATTATAAGTCCGTGGTTGGCGGAAAAACGCTCGAGTGATGTTTCTCCTCCACGAACACCCGACGGATGCTCCAAAGCTTGACAGGACGGATTCCTGGACCTTCTTATTTCTATTGGTGTCAAAAGCCTACGGGCTATGTATGTATGTTTCTCTTCATGCTTTGTAATTTCATTTGAAATGAAATAGTTTAAAGATGCAAAAGATGTTTCTTATTTATGTTTTGAAAAGAAATTGTTTAATCAAAATGGTATTGTTCTTACTTTTATGTATGAATTGTAAAGTTTTAATTTTATCGTACAAGTGTGTTTCTTACATGTGGTATCAGAGCCTAGGTTTAAAACACTAGGAACCTATGAGTCTGCCAATTTTCCTCAGTCCAACATTATCTAATGTTGTGAAATTCTTGTGACAGGATGGTACGCGTACGATTAACAACCAGGAAGACTGTAGTCGGTAACGAACGATACCTAAAAGCCAAGAAGGAAAATGAGGCCATCACTAGAACTATCTTAGGAACCAATCAAGAAAATGCAATTTGGTTAAGCGACACAGAAACAGTCAGTCATGCTCTTTCCCGTATCAATGAAGTAAAGGGTAGACTGAAGATGGAAGCTGCTTTCAACCGCCTACCCAACACTTCTCCGGGAAAATCTGATTCCTTACCATTATCGAGGGACATGCCTTCCGAGGAAAGCACGAGTCCAGCATTCATTTTCCGGGATCCTAGAGTTCTTCCGTTGGCTGAGATCATAACCATTTCTTCCAGTGATGAGTCAGTAGAATACACTCCGAGGACTCCACCAGTTGAGAATGATCCTTACTTTCAAATGATGGATCCTATTGTTGATGAGCACCATATCAACAACACCCTTAACTATGTATCTGAAGATAAAACTGATGGGTATTATCCTTTTTGGGATAGAGAAGAGTAGATTAGAGATGAGGAAAATGATAGGTTTTAGCAATATTCTCAATCTGTAGGATATACTCCTCTTAGCTATGCTTCTGAGAGTGAATCTGAAGGATATTCACCTCTTGACTATCTCAATAGTCACTCTATGTAATCGATGGATGTTTAAATCCTTTTGAATAAATAAAAATTCTGTGTTTATCAAAAATTTGTGTATACTTCAAAAACTTGCTTGGTATATTATGTGTTTATATCTTGAAAGCTTTTACGTTTTCTATTTTATCATAAGTTAAAGAATCTAACTTAGATAAGATATCAGGTATAAATCAATCATCAAATCATGGAGAAAACTTACGAAAGGATGCGTAACAAACCCAGAACAAGCAAGGATGATGAACAAAGAGACATAGGAGTACAAGCAACCCTAGACCTGATTCTAGCAAGGTTGTCCAATATTGAGAGTGAAAGAGAAAGGGATAAGTTGGAAAAAGAATTAAACATTGATAACACACAAGCTGTAAGTTCTTCTCACGGACGTAATGATGAAAGGGAGAAATCACCAACCAATTCCGCCGAGAGGAATAAAAAGATAATTTCTACTGAGCTGTCAAGGGACATGAAAAAGATAATACCACCTAAGTTTGATGGTAGTGCGGGAGGTGATGAAGCAGAAATTTGGCTTGTCCAAATGGAAAAATACTTTGAAATAAGAAATTATGACGAAGTAACAAAGGCAGCTTGGGGAGCCTACCAATTAGCAGGGGAAGCCTCAAATTGGTGGATGAACAAGAAATTGGAGTTGGATATAAGTTCTTGGAAATTGACGTGGGGAGAATTTGTGGAAATCTTCCGTAAGCGGTGGTTACCACAATTATTCTATGATCAGAAACTTTCTGACTTCCAAGAATTAAAACAAGGAACTATGTCAGTACATGAATACTGGGAAAAGTTCACAAGACTCCTTCGATATGTTCCGATTTACCATAAGGATGAACGATTCCGCATCAGAAAGTTCATACTTGGGCTAAATGGTAAAATTGGTGGTGAAGTGGACATGCATGGTCCGACTACCATGGACTTAGTCTATGAAAAGGCTATAAAGCAGGAGCAGAAACTCAAAGCTGATTCTCATCGCCAAGAGAAAAAGGAGCACAAGAAGGACAGCGAGGTCATGGCCAAACAAACCCCAAAGAAGGATGAACCTGTTCGGGAAGCTGCTAAGTCAAAAGGAAAGAGATCTCACTTCGGTGGGAAAGATTTCCGTAAAGATCAGAAAAGGAACAACTTTAATAGTGGAAACGCTAACAAATTCAATGATGGAAACAATAAGTCTGGAGAGACTTCCGGAAGAAAAGGACCTCCTACAGGATGTTTCATATGCAAAGGTGATCATTATGCTAGGGATTGTCCAAACAAAACTTCTGGGAATTCCTTGCCTCCACAAAAGGCTATGTTCCAGCAAAGGATACATGCAGCAGTTGATGATAGGCAAGCTGACTATCAAATAACACCCATCGAAACAACAGGTAAATTATTTGGTTTACCTATCTCTGTTCTTATAGATACTGGTGCAACTGAAAGTTTTGTTTCTCCTAGTATAGCAAATAAATTGACTAGAAAGGCTGGGCACATGGCTACATCATGGAATGTAGAATATGCTAATAGTACAAGAGCAAAGGTGGACCAATGTATTAAAATAATGTTTATTTATTTATTTATTAATG
>VDFB02377873.1:0-56162 GCA_007258455.2 Sequoia sempervirens
ATGACCAACATTGGAAGGTGGATTTATTGGTCCAATAAAGTCAATGCCCCATCTCATGAAAGGTTGTTCCACTTGAATTGGATACAAAGGTAGAGCTGGAAACTTTTCCTTTCCTACAAATAAAGCACATTTTACACATTTTCTTGCCCAAGCATGGACATCCTTAAACAAGCTAGGCCAATAATAGCCAGCTCTCATAATTTTCCAAGCTGTTGTTCTCGAGGCAAAATGACCCCCTAAAGTTCCATCATGGAACTCATGAAGCACTTTATCAATCAGATCTTTGTCAATACACCTTAATAAAACACCATTAAAATCTTTTTTGAAAAGAATATTATCAACTAAGACATATGAAATGGACCGCAACCTAAAGTATCTTCTTTGAGCTCTATCCAAACCTGTTGGACATTCACCAGTCTATAAAAAATGGGTCATATCTTGAACCCAGCTTGCATCTAACATAGATGCAGCATCCTAAGGCTCATTATCATTAACTAAAACAGTCTCTTATTCTAATTTTTGTTCCTCTTCAGGAGTTGAGGCTAATTGTCCACATAGTCCTCTACCTCTGACAAGCTTTGTGATTTTGATGCCAACATCAAACTCCATAACTCTTGTGATCCACCCTACTCTTTTCTCATTTAGGTTTTTACTTAGCAAAAACTCTTTCACACTAGGATGTGAAACCATAAGATGTATCTTGTTGTTGGAGATTAGAGGCTCAAATTTCTTTAAACTTATGATTACAAAAAGAACATGTTTCTAAAAAAAGGTATACCTCTGCTCATAATCAGCTAGACCTTGACTGAAAAAAGCTATTGGCTACTCTAAACCATCATTATTTTTATGAACCAGCATAGCAAAAATTGAACTTATGCTACCAAATGCATACAAAATGAAGTCTTTTGATAAATCTGGGTTTACCAGTGTAGGAGCTATTTCTAAAGCCTCCTTGATAGCTTCAAATCTGTGTTTGGCTTCCTTAGTCCAACTAAAAACTGCATTCTTCTTAAGCATGACAGTCAAAGGCTGTAATAGATTTGCAACATTAGGTATAAACCTTCTTAGAAAATTAATTCTGCTTAAAAAGCTCTGCAACCCTTTCTTGTGATTGGGTAATGGCAACTCTAAAATGGCTTTAACTCTTTCAGGATCAATGGTAATCCCATGTTTTAACACTATGTGTCCAAGAAGATTTCCTTCATGGACAACAAAGATACTCTTTTTAGGATTGAGAGATATACCATACTCTCTGCACTTTTCAAAAAATTGCTTGAGATGTGAAAAATGTTCATCTGCATTTTTAGAATATATTGTTATATCATCCAAATAAACAAGTAACAACTTCTAAATTAGATTCTAAAATGCCATATCCATGGCCCTCTGAAATGTGGCACCAGTGTTAGATAAACCAAAAGGCATTCTTTTGTAGACCATAGTGCTTCACTTTGTTGTAAATGTTGTTTTATATTTGTTCTCTTCCTTGAATAAAGTCTGGTTATAACCAGAATAACCATCAAGAAGAGAAAATATCTCTGAACTAGCAAAAACTTGAAGAATCTATTCAATGGAGGGTAGTGGGTAATGATCTTTAAAAGATGCTCTGTTAAGATCTCTAAAATCTACACATAATCTTATCTCACCATTTTTATTTCTGACCGAAACAAGGTTAGAAACACAGGAGGTGTGTTTGATTGGAAATATAATACCTACCTCAACTAGCTTAGTTCTTTAATCATTAAAGGTTCCAGCTTGGGGTTCAAAGGTCTCTGCTTTTGTCTACCGGGCTTAGCATCAGGTTCTAATTCAATTGTATGTTGAGCAATATGAGGGTCAAAACCCTTTAAATTAGAATATTTCCATTCAAAAAACATCATGAAACTCTTGGCATAAAGCAATAAAATCCTTCCTATCTTCAGCTGAACAAATTTTTCCTATCTTAAGAAGATTACCTTTAAAGATTTCAATTTCCTCATAATGGTCCTCTTTGACTTGAATACCGATTTTACTCTTCTTAAGTTGATCATCAGTATTAAAAATTGACTCCAAGGTAACTAAACCCTTGGGTAGCTTGTTGGTCTTCAGCTGTATGATTTGATAATCATACTGTTGTTTAAGCTTCTCTTGATTCATTACAGAAAACTGATCCTCTTCAAGTAGGAAAGATAAAATCTACTCATCACTGTCAAATACTTTCTAGTGAACATTGTTACCTAGAATGGAAAATTTGATTACTACTTTGACATACTATTGTACCTTCTCCTTTTTTTTTATATCATTTAGGATATCAAACTATGCACCAATGGAAGCAAGTCTATCCACATGTTTGTTTTGATTTATGGGAATGGAAACTAGATTAAAAGCACTAAACTCTTCAATTACATCCCATAATCTATTTATATACAACTTTAAGGCATAATTTTTAGCAACATTCAGGCCTCTTACTTTATTAACAATTAACTCACTATCTCCATAGACCTTCAGGCAGTTTATTCCTCTTTTTCTTTCTCATTCAAGAACTTGAATAAGTCCCTCATACTCAACAGTATTATCAGAGCATGCAAAAGAAAAACGGAAGGCTAAAAAATACTTATCACCATGTGGGGACACAAGCATTGCACCCCCACTAGCTACATTTTTACTTTTAGAATCATCAAAATACATCTCCCAAAGTTCATCTTATTGCTTTAGCAATTGATTTGCACTCTTTTCAAGGTTTGGTACTTCTGCATTAGGTTCATGTATTACATAAATACCCATACCAACATCTTGTATATGATCATTAGGGTTGTCCACAACATTTTTTTCTGCCCATTCATGTAATGACATATTAGGTACACTCTCAGTTTGCAGCTCTTGAGCAACGGAAAGCTCACTATCACTAAAAACAACACAATTTATGTCTACAGCAGTTGGAACAACATTAATTACACTTGGATTATAAGGTTCTATATGATCCTTGGCCAATTTATCAAACTTATGGTAATCTTAGTTCCATATCTCGTTCTAAATAACATATGTGACTAGTTAGCAGAAACATAACCTCCTATCTTGGCTATAAAATATCTTGAAAGACATAAGGCAAAGAAAGGTGGTAGATCTATAACACATATATCTTGAGGAACTAAAAAAATTGGACAAGCATGAAGTGTAAGGATCAAGACTTTGATAACACATAAGGTATTAATTGAGGCTCCATCCAACTGGACAACTCCCTTGTCTAGAGGCTGATATTTCAGTCCTAATTTGTCTGTAATCTACTTTGGCACCATAGAGCTACTTGCTCCACTATCTACCATACAATTATGGAATAATTTAACACCTATAATCACAGATACATAAAACGGAGGTGGTTTGACATCCTTACCTACTTCTTTGCTTGATGGGTTGCTGTCCTGAGGAGAATTTGTGAAAATAGTCCTAACTTGATCTACTGATGGCTCATTAGACACTTTCAAATCAGACAGAGTTGACTATAACATGTCTTTTTGACCTGGGATAGCTAATGAGTCCCACATTGACATCGTTACATTCATCTTTTTCATGTTATCAATAATATTAAAAGGCACAGTCAGATTTACCTTTTGATGGATCTTTACACCAACATGATCCACTTGCAGGTGTGGCTGCTCCTTGGCAACAACTTGTTGATTCCTCTACAAAATGTGAGGCACTTGTGATGTAGATGGTCTTATAGCTGTTGCTTTCCCTTTATCAGTTGGTTGCTCAATTCCAAAGGCTCTTTTCTTTTCTCGTTTGTTTGCTGCAACTGAAGAATCATCTACATTAACACCACACAATTCTTCTCCTTGCTAGTTAAGTATAGTAGCATCACATGTAGGTTCATCTTGTTGTTGTGGAGTTCCATCATTAGGTGTGTTCTATTGTGAACTTGAATCACTCTACACCATTAATGCTTGATTTATAACTCCATTAGAACATGTGGCCTGATTATGTGGTTGGTTGAATGGATAACACCATTTGTAATCTGTAGCCAAGTTGTTATGAACAGGGACAATGTCCTTAGCTGCACTAATAGGAGCAAGATTATATATTTGAAAAGGCCTTGTGTTAATATTCTATCTTGGACCTTGGTAGTTACCTTGGTATTTTTTCCTATTGCCTTGGTACTGTTGTTGTTGACCTTGATAAGGCTAATTTGTAGCCTGATTTTGGTGTTGAAAAGGTTTGGTATGAGATTGCTACTTCTCTAAGTTCGCCAACTTGTTACCAAAAGTCTGAAGTAAACTTTTGATCTCTTGTAGCTCTTGAGATTTTCTTGGAACAACATTTTCTTGACTGACATGAGATGTAACAATAGCTGGTAATGCTGGTACAACTGGCAAAGGTGCACAAGGTGGAATCTGCAAAGGCATATTAGGTTTAATTTCTGGAAAGATAGGCGTTGGTGGCCTAGGAATAATTTTACCTACCAGAATTAAACAATTTTCTGCCCTGATAGCTACCTCATATGTATCTAGTAAAGACACTTGTCCCATTGATTGTGTCATGACTGCTATTTCACTATTTAAAGATTTTAGATAGTATAAGAAGGCATGCTCAGGAGAAGGCCTCGTCGTAGCTGGGATTCTGTCCCAAGTCTTTTGAAATAGGAAATTAAAGTTTGTCATTTTCTCCTAAGGAGCTCTCTTTATGGTTGTTAACTGCTCTTCCAGTGATAGGTGATTAGACTTGTCTTGGAACTGCTTATGCAACTTATCTCCTAATTCATCCCAAGTTGCAATGGACCCCACTTGTAGACCCCTAAACCACTGCAAAGCCATACCTTTAAATGAAGTTGCAAGTAACCTAACAACTACGTCCTCTTGAGTTATGTGGTGAACACCACACAATGATGCTACATCCCTTATGTGCTCAATAGGGGTAGTCTAATCCTCCCTAGTGAAAATTGGTAAATTCTTAAGGGAAACAACAATATGTTATTATGCTGAGCTAAGTTTAATGGACTGCCACCATTAAAAAACAAAAATGGATGATTTCTTACCATTGAAGGTGGATGAGATGGATTGATTTGAGTCTGAACAACAAAAATTAAAGAAACAAATATGATTTTCTTTGGGCTACTTGAAGGTGATTTTACTATTCTGAAGCTTGGTGATGCAGAATGAGTCTCACTCTACCTCTTAGATGGTCTACCTCTCCTCCTTAGTGGTGAGAAAAAAGATTCTTTCCTAACACCAGGTGGTGTCAACTAAACTCTCTTTGATGGAGTTCTCTTCACTGTTCTACCTTGTCTTCTAGGTGGTGACAGCTGCAAAAACTCAAAAAAAATTCAACTCCTTGTTTGTATCTTCTCATGTGTTGTAACAACACTTAATTTACTTCTCTTTCACCTCACAAAGTCACTATATATGCTCAAATAACCTTTGAAAAGGCCTGGATATTACTAGTTGCACATCAAACCAGCAAAATCTATTGATGGACATGTCCCACCAGGTGTGCCAAAATTGTTATCTCCTAGGATTGCACCTGAACTAAGTTGTGAAACTTAGTTAGCTAGAGAAACATGGAAACACTTTTAGGCTGTGGGGAACCTAATGATTAAAGTGAATCTCCAGATAGGCCAGCTTCCTAACTGGTAATATCACCTAAACTAAAAGATTTTGTAAGGTAAAGGGAGAAGGAATACTGAAAATGAATAAAACAAGAACTAGTAAACACTATTTCCTATGGTGATACACCTAACTTAGGATGGATAATGAAACTTTGAAATTTAAACACTTGACACAAACTGATAAGAAACAATTTTTTGCACAACTTATTGCAATAAGTTTCTGCATAAATATTTCACTAAAAGGTTGAAATACAAATAAATCAACAAAAGGAAGATACTCTTCACAATTGAAAAGTTACATGCATTCCTTAAACACAATTAGTAACCTGCATAAACTCATATTTGCAAAAAAGGAAAAATTCATAAGACAAAGCTTGAAGGAAAATTGAAAATTTCACTAAGAGCTTGACCAATTATTTACCATGCACAAGAATACAAGAACAAGAAGGCAAGAATTTCTTAATAAAAAAGAAACAAAGTATCTTCTGTATTTTATATCCAAAGAGTTGAGTTACAAAGAAATGCCAAAATTGTAGCAAAGGACTGTAAAAGTCACAATGTTTTCAAACTACATAATTCGAACTAACTCAATAATGAGTTACAAAAGTGACTAACTAGCCAAGCTCCACTAAAATAGGTTCTAGAAACCTCATGGGTCAGATGCAACAAAAAGCCCTAAGATCTAGCCATTAGATTTTATCCAAAAGAGCTCCAAAAGGTGGAAAAATACAAGCTTGACCATGTCAAATCATAAAAGCACCCAAAAAATGTTCCAAGTTGAGTCAACATGCCTAAATTTTCTCCAAATGATTTAAAAAGAAAAATAGAGATTCCTATATTCTCTCCATGTGTTTGCGAACTGAAACCAACCTCCCCATTTTCTCTCCATGATCATAACTCAAAGCATAAATTCTCAACAAACTCCTCTCTCATGACTTGGTCATATAAACATATGTTTTATTTTCCCTCTAAGTCATCAATCAAGACTTACCTTTCCTCTTCAATAGTATGCATGAGTGGCCCTTTAATTTTGCAATTTAATGGGCATCACACTTGGAGTGATTTATAAACACATCACTAAAGTGGATGTTTTACATTTGAAAGCATGCAAAATAAATACAATTGAAAAAGTCCTAAAGACTTATGATGTAGCACATAAAAAGGGAAAATATGAAAGTTCTAAGGTATTGAAAATGCCAATTCATGAATAGGCCACGAGCCATAAGTTGACATTTCATTTTAAATAAAAGATGGCAAAAATGCCAATCTCTTATCAACTACGACAAGACTTGGGGTTTCAACCCTAAAGCAAAAGGAAAAAGAATGAAACTTTTACTTCATTTGGTATTGAAGCTTCACAAAGAAGCTACCTCTGCCGCTAGGGTTTCTGAGAAGCATCTCCAGGTGATTTTGATGGCAGGTTTTGATGACATAGAGGCATCTTTTCTTTCATTTTCTCCCAGCCATTTACTGGTAAGCTGATTTTTAATTGAAAACCTTTTTGTTAGTTTGATTTTAACTAAAAAATGGCCTTCCATGGCCGTGGCCCCATATGGTTTCTTACTCTTTCATATTCTTTTGTCTTTTTGGAGCTCGAACATACCTTTCATGGTGGATTTGGAAGATTTTTGTATGCATTCTCCAGGTTGACAAAATAATGTTCAGGTAACCTCCATTGAAATATCTTCTTTGTTGTTTTATGATTTTTGCTGAGAAAAATGGCTTGATTATGAGCCTAAACTATGTATTATGTCTTCAATACTCATATTCCTATGTTTCTGGCCGTAAGCATACATTTTCTCTAATGATTTTAATATTCTTTCCTCCTTGTTTAGAATTCTGAGTATATATAAACCCACGTCACCATCATGAAGGAAAACTCTACACATTTTCCTGTATGACTATGGTGCTTATAGTTTCAAACATAGAGAATTTATTTTTCCCCCTTTGCAAGGGTAACTCTATTTTATGTCCCTTTTGTTGTGTTTTTTTGTGCATCCCTTGAGCAATATTCTCATTCCAATGCTGCATCTATGAGTTCTGTAGGAGATACCACCTCATTCATTTGCTCTATGGTCGGACCTTCATTATGTTCATGGTTGTAAAGGAAAAAATGTTCAAATATTCAACTTCCAATCTCTATAGAAACCCCTATTTTTATCTTTCTCAGAAACTTTGAGGGTTTATCACTTGTTAATACAAAGCTCTATTTTTCTCAGTTTCCTATGTGTGTTAATTGTCTTCAGATGCAATGCATTGATAGGGTACTTTTCATGAATTGTTCACAATCTCTGCTCTTAACATGAGATGACTATCTTTGAAACTAGCATACTACCCTTTGTCTCTCTAATTCAGTCAATAGTACACTGTTATGTCAAATTATCCTCTATTTGGCGCTGGAAAGATTATTATATTATGATCGGCTTGTCCATGATATTTATGTATTGGTCATTTATAATGACTATGACTAGCCACTGTACCTTGCTTGGTAGATATTAGCTTTGTTTACATGATTACTTGTGACTATTCCTTCTAGGCCTACTATCCTTTTTATTGTCATTATCTTTTTGTGTATTGACATCATAACTTATTATCTTATAGTCAAACATGTAGTTTCCTTGTAGCAAACTTGGATGATTTGATCATAACAATGAAACATCTTTCTTTTCTTTTCATAGACTGGCAACTAACAACTATGATGTTACTGATTTATCAACATTGCTCACCTTGGAACATTATTTAATTTCCTATAACATCTATGTCTCATGAAAAATTACTTTGATTTGAGTATTATGATACTGGTTTGTGTTTTATGGCTGCCTTATATTGGGACTTTCATCATGGTGGTTGTCTTCTTCACGACTGTAATTATATGAAATAGTATTGTTTCATTCTGCATTCATGATGTTTTGAAACTTGTTGAGGTCACTGCCTAATATTTGATCTTTTGATTGTTTAAATGAGTTAATGCTTGTAAACCTATGATATCATCCTATGGTTGATGAATAGCATTGTTTAGTTCTTTGAAGCATTATGATTCCATTGTACATATCTCTATTGCTTATATCAATGAATATAATACATACACTGTTATGAATGATAAACTTATCTTTGATTGTATCATAATGTTTTGGAAAGCTTAACAAGCTTATCTCATCAAAAATTTGAATGTTAGCACACTGTGCTCAACCCTTGTGGGAGCCACATTTATCCCACGTGCTAAAATTTATCAAACATATTAGAAACACAGATGCACCTGTATCTGCACATGAAGCAAACAAGTTAGAAAAACATGGCATGTTTTAGGTGTGTTAGATGACTGTGATAGTTCTCTAGGACACCTAAAGTATGCCTTGTTTAATAAATTTGAAGATTAGTTTATATATGGATAGGTACTTGTTCATGTAAGGTTTGAAACCTTTCATTGCTTAGAGAATTTCTCTAACACCATTGCTTTTATTAGATGCAGGACTAGGAGTGGTATGGAGCTAGGAAGGACACAAGTAGCTTAGGGTAGTAGTAGGACAAGACGACACATCTTGTACTAGTCATTCTCAGGAAATGATTGGTTTCCCTCCTTATATGCACATTACTTTCCATTTACTTATTCATGAATAAACTTTTCATTATTTGCATTGAATAAGTAAAGTTAATCTCATGACTTGTGTGAGATAATGTACATTCATACATTCAATAAAGATTACTCTGTTGTTTAGAAAATATTTGAATCTTTCTTCTATTGCATGCATATGTATGAATGCAGTAATTTGCATTATTTTTTGGATTATTTCATTTATGCATCTAAATGTAATGTAAAAATGATTTAAATGTACCTTTTTCTCAATTTAAAATCAACAAGCTCAACTTAATTGAGCTATAAGTGAAAATCTGGTAACAACCATTTTATGGTTTCATGTGTTGTATCTCATATTTATTGGTTGCTTGAGATAGATTCTTTGATAGTAAGTTTTTAGATATTGTTATGATAAAAGAATTACTCTAGATCTCTACCCGGTGATACTCCTATACAAGCTTAAATCTTCAACTATATTGTAACCTTTGATTTAATTAAATAATTTATCGAGTTGCTTTGTTGTGTGGGTTTTTCTTTTGAAAGAGTTTTACCCAAATAACTCACTAGTTATGATATATTTATTTTGTGTTTATTTCCTTTTAATTGTGTGAATAATTTAATTTTACATATATCTTTTGTCATAGATTTGTGTAGAAAGTGTATTCTACATATTTATTTATTTTTTATATTATATCCTCATCACCTTGGATTTTAGGTGTTAGGGATAAGGGATTTTGGTACTAATATTGGATTGAGTGGAAAAATTTATAGAAAAATATTTTGTTATAGGAAAAATGGCAAGCACATAAAAGATAGAAATGAAATTCTCTAGTGCAAACTAGAGCTTTCAAAGCTTAAGATGGAGGATATTATTGTGGATAATGATCTATGAGCTACAATATCTAAATACAAAATTGTTACTATGTCACAAAAATACTAAGATAAAATGGACAAAAAATTAAGGTTCTCATTAGGCTATGTTTGGTAGACTCAATATTGTTGAATGTACATGAAGAATCTAATATTAAAAATATTTGGAAGAACATGGGTGAGATTTATCAATTAAAATCCTTTGTAAATATACTTTTCCTAAGAAATAAAGTGTGTGCCCTTAGGATGGAGGATGGTAATTCTATGGCTAAGCACCTAAAGGTTTTCAACACAATTTTTACCTAGTTTAGCTCTATTGAATATGGAGGATTTTATTATTTCCTTTTCTAGACTCATGGGATTAGTTGGTGGTGGAAATCAAGAGTACTACCTATAAATTCCAAATGGGTGAGGTGGTTTATTAATTTTAGAAGAGATGCATATAAGAGCTTACAAATTAGATAAGGAGGCCTTAGGAATTCATAGAATATCAAAATATAAAGTAAAGAAGAAATATTATTCTAGATCTAAATATCCTAGAAATATTGAGGCTAAATGTTAGAATTGTGGCAAGCTTGGGCATTTCAAAATAGACTCTAAGAAGGAATAAAATAAGAAGAGTGAGTATGATGATGAGTCTAAAATTTCCTTCCATGATGATGTTGATTCCTTTTTCACTACCTTAGCTAAACATAAATCAAATGGTCATTGGTTGTAGACTTTGATGTATCTTTCCACATGACCAAGCACATTAGGGTTGGTTCTCAAAATATTAGAAATATAATGGTTGAAAGGTGTACCTTGGATATAAATATCATTTGAATATTGTTGGTTGTGGAAGAGTCCTAATTCAATTGTTTTATGGATGAGTATAAGGGATTAATGGTTTATTGTGTATCCCTAGTTTAGCATGGAACCTACTTTTTGCAAGTAAAGTTAATGATTCACATGTGTAGATTATTTTCTCAAGTGAAGGGGGCAACATGGTGAGATAAGCTATGGTGCAACTTCATGGTTCATGTGTGTAGGTGATTTTCTCAAGTGAATGGTGTGAGATAGTGATATAATATATGATGCTTACTAAGGGTGTTTACATAGGTACACTATTTTAGTTGGATGCATGCACAATTAAATGTAGTAGATATTCTACTCTTGAAGTGAAGAAATCTATAAAATATATATAGGTTCACGATTGGAACCAAAATTAAAGAGGAGCGGGTTGCATCTACTTTTGATATTAATGTATTTTCGGAACCTAAGGGTGCTCATGCTTTGGAGACTATGCTACTAGCTAAAAAAAAATCTATAGCACCAAAGTATTGGGTTGTATAGGTGAAAATGGTCTAAGAGTCTTGAAAAACAAAAAAAAATTGAGGGGTTAAATGATTATAATCTTGATTTTTATTTCAATGAGTATTGTGTAAATCTAAAATACATTTGCATTCAATTCTACACTAGTTCTCATACACATTTTGGTGTGTTGGAATTAATCTATTTTGATGTTTTTGGTCATATTAATTTTTCTTTAATTTTTAAATCTATATATTATTTAGTTTATATTGATGGTTACATTAGAAGGACATTCGTATATATTTTTAGAGTTAAATATGAAGTCTTTAGCTGTTTTAAATATTTTAAGGCTCTTGTAGAGAATTAGATTGGTACAAAGATTAGATTTTGAGGAATAATAATGGTAGTGAGTCTCATTCAATAGATTTTGATAAATTTTATAAGGTTCATGGGATAGAGTGACATAAGACAACTCTATACACCCCTTAGTAGAATAAATGTGTAGAAATAATGAACAAGAGATTGATGGAGAGGGTTATGAAGGTACAACCATCAATGTACCTTCATTCTACTATGGTCTTGGTGTCAAAGGATACAATTTTTGGGATCCTATGACAATTTTTTTTTTATAAAAAATATTTATTCAAAGAAGTTAATTTTTCTTATATAGTATTACAACTGGAGAAGGATGAAAAGGAGATGTGTTTAATCTAGACCTTTAAATAATAAGGTGGACATAGAAGCCCATTAAGGACCTAGAGAAGAGGAGATATTAGATAGTTTTGAGAGTTGTAAATAGGATACATGTAATCTCTACCTCAATCATTTATGAAGTCCATTCACTAAAGATAGGAACCAAACAAGTATACTCCTAACTTGAGATGCATGTTTTCCTTGATTACAAACTCTAATGAGTCTAGGGTTGTAAAGGAGGCTATGGGTGTTCATATTGAAAATTCCTAGAAAGTGATAATGGATCAGATAGTTGTATTAAAAATGTGACATGGGAATTAGGGAATTTTATTGATAGAATTAATTGGATGCAGATGGGTATTCAAAAGGAAGATCGATTTAGGTGGTAGTGTTGAGAAGTAAAAAGCAAGATTAGTTGTAAAGGGATATTTTAAAGTATTATGGTGATATTTTCTCTCTATTTTCTAAGTTGGCATTTGTTTGGTTCTTATTATCTACTACAATGGATTTTGATCTTAAGGTTGAGCATATGGATGTGAATACAACTTTTCTTTATCATAATTTGGAGGAATAAATTTACATGACACAACCAAAGAACTACATTGAAAGAGGTAAATAAAATTTTGGTTTGTAATTTGAAACAATCTTTGTATGGTCTTAAGTGATAATCTAGGATATAGTACCAAAAAACTTAATTCTTTTGTGTTGGGAATGGGATGTTTGAGATTCAAATTGGATCATTGCATAATATTATAATATGGATAGTAATTATTTCCTTAGTCTCAGATTTTAGTATAATTTGAGATAAAATACTTAGGGACTTCCAAGCTCATTTTGGTTATAGTGAGTAGAAGAGATGGAGAATAAATTTCTTCAGTTTGACCAAATAAAGTATGTAAACTCAGTGTTAGAGAGGTTCAACATAACATCTTGTATACTACTGTGTTCTCTATAAGGAAAAAGTGTATATAGAAACAATTTGTGCGCTAATATTTTGAGGAGAGTATTGTGAAAATTTAAATATTTTAATAATTTAAAAAACTAGAAATGTATATAATAGAAAATAAATAATTTAAATACTATAACATAGATGTTCATGGGGAAAACTCCACACTCCAAAGAATCTCAATATATTATTCAATAAATCACAATTGCAATACACTTGTAGATCAATCCTTCACAAGAGTACCACCAACTAGATATCTAGAGGAATTCTTACAACTTAAAAAATATCTACAAATCTCTACACATTTCCTCCATCTCAAGCACCTAATATATAGGGGTTGTCCCACAAGTAATGAGTCCCAAACTTGGTACATCACTTTTTTAATGTTGTGGGGGGTTCAAATTTGTCAATCACCTTTGAATGAAAGTTCCTTCATTTGAATATTGTATCATAAACACCTTCAAACAAAGGGTCACCTTCATTAAAAGTTAATTTTTTTATTGTTAAAAAAATTAAATAATACCTTCATTCAAAGGTGACCTTTGAATGAAGGTATTATTTTAATATAATAAAATCAAAAGAGAAATAAAAATTCAACATTTCACTTTCACACTACATATTCCAACATGATGAACACCAAAGCTCCCTTTGATTTCATGAGTCAACTTTGACAATGTGTAGATAAGGGTCTTCAAGTAATCATTTTTCCCATGATTCCACAACATAGATTTGAATGGAGATCTAATGTCCATCCGCTTGTAAAATTTTCTATTTAACAAGAATCTTTCAATAATAGATCATCTATGATTTTTAATTGATATTCTAAAATTTTATTTTCTTTATTTTTTTTCCCTAAAATGTCTAATTTAAACCATAACAAGCTAGTTTTTAACTTCAAATCTTGAAATTAAAACCCTAAATAGTTAATTTGAAATGTTAAAAAATATTTTAAAACCTTAAAATCTTCAATTGAAATCCTAAAATGTTTAATTTTGAAACCCTAAACTATTCAATTGAAACCCTGAACAACAATTTTGAAACCTTATAATCTTCAATTGAAACCCTAAACAACTATTTTGAAACCCTATAACCTTCAATTAAAACCCTAGAATGTGTAATCTTGAAACCTTAAACAACTATTTTAAAAACTTAAATTATTCAATTGAAACCCTAAATAGCTATTTTGAAACCCTAAAATATTCAATTGAAACCCTAAAATGTTCAATTTTGAAACCTTAAACAACTATTTTTAAAACCTAAAATATTTAATTAAAACCCTAGAAAACTAGTTTGAAACCCTCAAATCTTTAATTGAAACCTTAAATAGCTATTTTGAAACTCTAAAATATTCAATTGAATCCCTAAACAACTATTTTAAAACCATAAAATCTTCAATTGAAACTCTAAACATATATTTTGAAACCCTAAAATCTTCAATTCAAACCCTCCTTATCCTTGAAAATCATCTATTTTCTCTCTAGCTATTTGCTTGAAATAATTATGGAGGATACATTATATATGAATCTTAGATCTAAATTTTTTGATTCTTAGATTCCAACTTAAAATAAATCCTAATGTATTTTTTCTAAGAGAGGATTAGCTATCCCCTAAAACTTTTAAAATTAGGCCCATATTTTTTTCATTAAAGAGAGTAAAGGAATAGATTATTGGATTCCTCTTCTTTTTCACACATGATGCATCTATATAGGCCAATTTTTAATAATCTAAGAGCCCTTTTATTTAAAGTAACCTAGAGTAATGCACTTGCCTTGGGGATCCCCTACTTTTCCCATATTAACATGAATAATATGTCCTCTACTTCCTTGATTAGTATAGAAATTTTGTGGTATGTTTCTCACACTATTACTTCCTCTAGAAATTGTTTTTCTCCATATTAACCAATATTCCCTTTTACTTGAGCTAAAGATCTATCTACATATTAGCTCCATTGATTACTATAGTAATCTCTAAGGTTTGGGGATAGTAGGAGGAGGGTGTGTTATTTCCTTCTATTAGCACCCTCCTTGACATAGTCCATCTTGTGCCTAAATAAATGCTCAAAATCTTATCTAGTAAATGGATGGAGTCAAATTCTAAGAATGGATGCTCTACTACCCATGATTCCTTATAAAATTATACCTTATCCCTTACCCTAATTTTTCATTTAATTTGATTTATCACCATGCTTTTGTGCTTGCACATGACATTATAAATTCCTACCACCCTAAAGTGTGACATTGTGATGGCATGCCTTGATGATCACAAAAAAAATCAACTTCACAGTGAATTCAATTAAAGAGAAATTCAACAATAATGATAGGAATTTTAGGATGTCTCCTTAACTATCTTCAACAATCCAATACAATGAATGACAAGAAGTATATATATGAAAACTTGATTAACAATGATTTTAAACAAGATAGTGTTATGAACCCGACTCCCATTGTTACATTCCCGTTCCAAACATGACAATAGATATGCCATAGGCTTGCAAATGTTGGCCTTTCCTATGTGCATAAAATAGTCCTATTTCTTGTCTTCACGCTCGATTCTCTACATACTCAGCCTCTTGTCGACTTTTTTCTTTTGTTTACAAACTTCTCTAAAACTCGACTGAACCAAGATTTTTGATTGACCACATACAAATAACAACTATGATTAGGCATATCCAAACCGACACCACAATGATCACATCCCAACAGTCAATGGTGGTTAACCAACTGGGAGTGTATTCCACCAATAACTTTGACTACACAGATTTCCTGTCCCAACGATGACAGGAAATAACAATGACAGGAATGAACCTGAACTATCCATCTTCAAACAAAACCAAAGGAGTTTTATTTCATCTAACTAGTCTGTAGAACCAACAACTAAACAAAAGACCAAAATGAAGAAAAAACAAAAAAGAAACAAAAGGGGAAGATGATGCCCCTATATCAAACTCTCTGGGTAGAAAATATTCATGAGCTCCTACTCATGAGGTCTCCAATTGAATGACCACTCTGATTGATCTCATCCTTTGTGAGCCAGAAAGCATCTTCAATGGGATGATTGCTCCACTTGATGAGATACTTAAAGTACTCATGCTTATGGGTCTTCTTCAATAACTACTTGTCGAACATGCATTATATTTGTTGTGGAGCAGAGACTATTCCATATTGTTCTTCAAGAGATGAAATTGTTGCTTCAATTCCATCTACTTCTATATCCCCCTTATATGGATACAAATCTGCCACATTGAAAATTGGAGATATATTCAAATCTGTAGGTAGGGAAATCTCATATGCATTGGCAGAGAACTTCCTAAGTATTTGGTAGGGGCCAATCTTCTTCATATTGAGTTTATTGTATGTTCCAGTAGGAAATCTCTCCTTTTGAAGGTGAGCCAATACAAGGTCTCCAATCTGAAACTGTAATTGCCTTCACTTTTGATCAACATATTTCTTGTACTATAGATTGCTAGCTTCTATGTTTTGTTTCACCCTTTCTTGAATGTCATGAATGACTTGAGAAAAATCCTCTATGTTTGCACTCCTCTTCTCCATTCTAGTAAGATCTCTAAGTTCCAACACACCTCTTCGATGCATGCCATACATTACATAGAAAGGGATGAAACCTGTACTTTTATTTGGAGAATCATTATAGGAAAATTCAGCCTGTGCCAACATCAAATCCCAATTTTTGGGTGAACCACCAACAAGACACCTTAATAGATTACCAAAACTTCTATTCACAACCTCAGTTTGACCATCCATTTGTGGATTATAAGCAAAACTAAAGTTTAGATTTATGCCCAATTTCTTCCATAGGGTCCTCCAAAAATGACCCACAAACTTAGTATCCCTATCAAAAATTATGCTTCTTGGAATACCATGCAACCTTACAACTTATTTAAAGAACAAATTAGCAATGTTAGTGGCATCACTAGTCTTCTTACAAGGTATGAAATGCACCATTTTTGAAATTCTATCTACCACAACAAAG
Source organism: Sequoia sempervirens (assembly GCA_007258455.2). Classification (NCBI taxonomy): domain Eukaryota; kingdom Viridiplantae; phylum Streptophyta; class Pinopsida; order Cupressales; family Cupressaceae; genus Sequoia; species Sequoia sempervirens. The sequence goes on from VDFB02377873.1 coordinate 16,936, forward strand.
ATTGAATCATTGCCCCTTTGTGTATGAGAAAAAACCCAAAACAAAATCCATACTCATGGAGTCGCAAGGCCTGGTCAGAATTGGTAATGGCTGACAAAACCCAACATTTTTACTTCGCCCTTTAGCATGTTGACAAATTTTGCACCTTTCCACATACCTCTTCACATTCACTTGCATCTTTGGCCAATAATAATGAGTGCTCAGTTGTAGATAAGTCTTATCCTGTTCAAAGTGACCAACAATATTACCACAATGCTTTTCTTGCAACAAATTATCTCTCAAGGAGCCTCTAGGGATACACAACTTGTTCCCCTTGAACAACAAACCTTCCTAAATCATGTAATCCATCCATGGCTCTCTGTTCATGCAAATAGGATCATGGCAGGTTGTAAATGCCTCTTTAAAATATGCATCCTTTGCATACAATTCTTTCAAACCCCATACGGTTAGTTTGTATTTCACATAAAAAAAAATTCTTCCTACTTAAGGCATCAACAACTTTATTCATTTGGCCACTCTTATGTTTCAAAAATAAATTATAACTCTAAAGATACTCAATCCACTTAGCATGCCTCTAATTCAATTTGTGTTGGTTGTTAATAAACTACAAAGCATGGTTATCTATATACACAAGGAGTTCCTTTGGAAGAAAATAATGTCTCCATTTCTTTAAGGACTGAACCAAAGCATAGAACTCCAAATCATAAGAAGAATACTTCTTTGCATCATTTAACTTCTCACTAAAGTATGCTACTAGTTTACCTTCTTGACTTAGGACTGCCTCAATAGCCAACCCACTAGCATCATATTCCTCTTGGAACACCTTGTGAAAATCAGGAAAAGCAATAATGGGCTGCTCACTTACCTTCTCCTTAATAAATCTGAAATTTTCTTTGACCTCCTTACTCCAAAAAAATGGCCTTTTATTCCCCTTAATAGTCTCTAGTATAGGTGCCACTACATGACTAAAATTTCTTATAAAATTTCTATAAAAACTAGAAAGACCATGAAAACTCCTTACCTCCATTACACTTTATGGTGTTGGCCAATCAAGTATGGCCTAAACCTTCTCATTATCCATCTTTATCCCATCTTTGGACACCACAAAGCCCAAGTAAATCAGTTCAGTTTGCATAAAAATACACTTTTTCAGATTGGTCTGCAATTTCTCTTCACGTAGCCTCGTCAAAACCTGCCTCAATTGTTCTATATGCTCCTCTTTGTACCTACTAAACACCAAAATTTCATCCAATTATACAATCAAAAATTTACCAAGGAATGGTTTCAAAACCTCATTCATTAGTCTCATAAAAGTACTAGGGGCATTGGACAATCCAAAAGGCATAACTAGCCACTCATACAACCCATCACTAGTCTTAAAGGTTGTCTTCCATTCATCCCCTAGTCTGATTCTTATTTGATGATAGCCACTTTTCAAATCTATCTTGGAAAAATACATAGATCCACACAAACAATCCATTAGATCCTCTATTCTAGGTATAGGAAACCTATATCTTATAGTAATCTTATTAATATCCGTTGAATCAATACACATGCCATTCCTGTCCTTTCTTTGGCACAAGTATTGTGGGAATAACACAAGGACTTCAGATTTCCATTATCAAACCCTACTTCAAGAGGCCCTCCACTTGCTTCTTTATCTCGTCATTTTCCATAGGTGTTAACTTATAGGCAACCTTATTTGAAAGGATAGCTCCTAGAATCAAATCCATATGATGGATAATGCTTCTCATAGGAGGCAATTCATTATGGAAATGAGATGCAACAATATCCACATTCTCATTCAAAATATCTTGTACTTCAATAGGGAAATCATCAATTCTTGTAGAATTCATTACACATCTAGGTTTAAGAACCAAAGAAAACCCTACTTCCTCTTCTTTCAAATCATGAATAAATTCCTTACCACTTACCACCATTCCCTTACTACTACTGCTACTGTTGTTTTCCTCTTATTTTCTCTAATGGGAAGCAAGGTATGCTTCTCTCCATCCTTTTCAATGTTATTTGTATTCTCCCTTCCATCATGCACTGCTTTCTTATCAAATTTCCATGGTCTTCCAAGCAAAATATGGCATACATCCATAGGCATTACATCACATAAAACACTATCTTTATAGCTCCCAATCTGAAAATCAACATAGGCCTGATCACTAACCAATATTTGATGACCTTTTTGTAACCAAGACACCTTGTACAGAGAGGGGTGTTTAATCCTTTTCAGATTTAATTTTTCTACCATCTTAGTTGCAACAATATTATCTGTGCTACCACTATCTATAATGAGTTTACAACATTTACCTTGTGACTTACACTTGGTTTTGAACAATGATATCCTTTGAATTGGCACTTGACTTTCTTTTTGTGGCTTCAACAACACCCTCTTGAGCAATAAGGACTCACCTGATTTTGGTTCATCCTCGTGGTTTATTGGTGACCCCATAGTCTCTTGATAAACATGTACAATCTAATTACTCCTCTCAAATTTTGAATGTCCTCATTGTGATGATTCAAAGCATTCCCAACTCTTGTGCCCATATTGGTTGCACTTATAACATTTTCTAGCAAATCTTCTACCTCTACCTTGTGAGCCACCCCTTCCATAAGACCTTCCCCCTTTTCCTTGATAACCACCTCTAGCATTATTGGCTATCCCACTTGAACTTCCAACCTCTTCTCCTTGATGATGTTGTCGCCCCCTACTTGTTTGCTGCCCCCTTCCTCTAAAACCTCTTCCTCTCTTCTTCTCTTGTTGTCTTTTCTTCCTTTGCAACTTCTCCTCTACCTTCAGGGAAAGTTGATAAGCTTATTCTAGGCTTCTAGGGGACATAAGGCTTATTTCATCTTGTAAAATATACTTGAGACCATTCACATATTAGGATATTTTCTCCACATCTTCCTCACCATGCCGTGATTTGAATACCAACTTGTAGAATTCCTCCATATAGTATTTCACAGACATATCTTTCTGCTTTAAATTCTATAATATCTTAAAGAGATTAGTTTGATAATCACTTGGAAGCAATTTGGCCTTCAACTTGGCCACCATTCAATCCCAAGAGTTTATCTTCTCCTTATTCTTCCTTCTTCTCTCAGTTTGAACAAATTCCCACCACATGGCAACATGGCCCTTCAATCTAGTGCAGGAAAACTTCGCTCTCGTTTCCTCAGCTACAACCTCATAATCAAAATACTTGTCTAGGTCATTGATCCAATCAATCAAATCTTCACCATCGAGGCTTCCTGCATACGTTGGCACCTCTACTTTGGGTTTAGAACCCACATTCGTGACTGTCCTCAACAGTCTTTCCTCAAATCCTTCTTGTTTCTCTACCTATCCTTCCTCATTCTCTTCTCCCTATTGTTCTTCCTCATCACTGCACCCTCATCAAGGGTCCCTCTTCTCTATTCCCTCTCTATGGCTTCCATTCTTGCAATTAGATGCTGCATCATCTTAGGAACTCCCTCACCATAGTCTCTTTTGCCTATGCCTTGGGCTCCTCCTCTACCCATTCTCCTTGGATGCATTCTAACTACTCACCAATGCCCAACCACTTCAAGCTCTGATACCAAATGATGGCACGCCTTGCTGATCACAAAACAAATAAACTTCACAGTGAATTCAATTAAAGAGAAATTCAGCAACAGTGATAGGAAGTTTGAGATGTCTCCTTAATAGTCTTAAACAAGAAGTATATAAATGCATAATTTATTAACAATGATTTTAAACAAGATAGTGTTATGAACCTGACTCCCCACTGTTACATTCTCGTTCCAAACATGATAGTACATATTCCATAGGCTTGCAAATGTTGGCCTTTCCTATGTATAGAAAAACTATCCTATTTCCTATCTTCATGCTTGATTCTCTACATTCTTGACCTCCTATCGACTGTTTTCTTTTGTTTAAAGACTTCTCTAAAACCCGACCTAACCAGACTTTTTGATTGACCACATACAAATAGTAACTATGATTGGGCATCTCCAAACCAACACCACAATAGTCGCATCCCAACTATCGATGACAGTTAACCAACCGGGAGTGTATTCCACCAATAACTTTGATTGCATCAATTTCTTGTCCCAATGATGGAAGGAAATAACAATGAAAAGAATGAACCCAAACCATCCATCTTCAAACAAAACCAAAGGAGTTTTATTTTATCTAACTAGTTTGTAGAACCAAAAACTAAACAAAAGACCAAAATGAAAAAAAGAACAAACAAGAAATGAAGGGGGAAGATGATGCCCCTGCATCATATTGAGTAAAGGATCTATTTAAATTATCCCTCAATATATTTATCTTTCAACATTTAACTTCAAATTTTATCATTCTCTTTGTATATTTTATCTAGATAAGCTTCATCAGTAAAGCCTTATACATTAATTTGTAGCCCCTAAAAGTAAGACCCCTTTCTTTATTTTGCTAACGCACCACCTTCCATTTAACTAGAGTATTTTTTTTTACCACTAGCACTACATAATAAATTCCCTTAAATATATTGTTGAAAAAATAGTTTTGGAAACCTTACTAGAGGTATTTGGAAGATTGGAATAATTGAAATTTATATTACAAAGAAAGCTATCTTTATGAGTAAATGTCTACTAGCCAAATAAAACCACTTCCCCTTCCATGAAGAGAGCTTATTATCAACTCTATCAATAAATTCCTTCCAATTGGCACACTTGAGTTCTTATTAAATTCAATAGAGGTATAATCAAGTAAGCAAGCTATCTTACCCCCCTCAAACTCTAGCATATATCATATATTTTAAGAGAGTATTCTTTGTAATCATTAATAAATAATATTTATATTAAATATTTTTTGGCTTAATTATTTTTCTACCACCATTTTATTTTTTCCTTTGAAGGTGTTATATCCAAAGTTTTGGGTTTTGGATTGTACAGCAATAGAAGATGTCTTTAACAGTGTATGACTTGTGAAGAGGGATATTTGGGAGAAATGGAATTGTTCCACATTTCTTCATGCTAAAGTTTCTTGTATTATGAATTTTGGAATGTGCTAATAATTCTTGTATCTATATTCTCTTAGATGGTTTGGTGTTCAATTAGTCCACAGGCTCAGTTCATGAGTTGTATCTTGATGGCAATTTGACTAGTTGCACAATATGATAGTATTCTTAGTTTTATATGTGCTTGCACTGGTGTTTTTGAATATTTTGTTGGTGTTGGAATATTTCTTGATATTGTGTAATGTTTCTATGTGGTCTATAGGATGTTTCTAGACTTGGTGGAGTGTGTATGTGGTTGCTTAGTAGCATTAATGCTAGTTTGTCCAAACTAGTATATTAGTGCTATTTGCGGATGTTCTGCATGGATTGAGGAAGCATGGTGTAGCATGCTAGTGTATAATTGGGTGTTGGTTAACCCTTCATGTGGTTTTCCTTCACTTCTTTCCATCATGAAAGTGTTTGGTGCTGATCTATTTGGTGGTTGCATGTTTGAGCTACATATGTTTTGTTGAAGCTGATTTGGAGAAGGTTATTCATGGTTGTGGAAGACATATATATGCAAGTTCAATTGTTCGAGATGTGTGTGATCAAAAGTGTGGTGTGAAATTATGTATGTGTGATCAAGTGTTGTGATCTAAGTGTGAGCATGAATGCCTAAGACTACCGAAAGTAGTGAGCATAAGGTGTCTACATTTCAGTGTGCTTGAAGTTGCCGGAGGTAGTGAGCCAAAGGTTGTGTCCATGGTTGTGGTGGATTCTCCTATTGCTCTGAGTCAGTGAACCTCCTTGTAACAGTCTCTTTCTATTCTCTTGTATTCTGAAAGAAGTGATCTTCCTAGGTAGTGAGCCTTTCCTTCCTTTGGACAATGAGTCCTTTGGGTAGTGAGCCTTTTGTAATCAATGTTGATATTCATATAGTGAGCCAATCATCACCATGGTTTTTCCCTTTTTGGCTTTTCCACGTAAAATCTGGTGTTCTATTGTGTATAGTTGTTGATGTGTTGATATTTCATGTGTTTACATTCATGTTGATGCTTAATAAGGGTTTGAAGGTTTTAATGCACAACTGATTCATCGCCCCTCTTAGTTGTAATGTGTGTCTAACAACATACAAATTTATACATATGTATGTATGTATATATAAATCAATCTATGTATGTGTGTATCTAGATACACATATTTATATTTATATTTGCATGTATATATACATGTACATATATACATATATACATACATCAAATTGAACCCTAAAATTATATCAAATTGAAACACTAAATAAATATTTAGAATTTGCAACACAAATATAGATAGTTCACTTTTCAAGCATACAAATAGGGAGATGAGTATATTGCAGTTAGTTTAATATGACCCATAAACTAGTAGGGTTTATAGATAAAATTAGCAAGATATTGGATAGTTTAGTTTGTATTAGACATTCATTAGGGAATGTTTCAACTTAATCTGGTGAGACTTTGGTAACTATTCTTTCCCAAGTGAGAAAAAATTTCAAGTGATGTTTCATTGAGCATAGTGTAACTAAATGTGTCAAAATAAATTATCAAAATGGATTACTTTCCTCAATATGCCCCCAGAACTAGTGTTAGGGTATATCAGGTGACCAGAGGTATAGACCCTTGGGTAGCACCATTGACTTAACCTAGATTTCTTTATGCCGATGGTCTTTATCCTAGTAACAACCAAATTATATTATAGTTTGCACAATAACTATACGTTGAGGTTCATTTAGGCCTCAACATCAACTATTTAAATTTTACTCCATATTTTTGGTAGGGTAATGACAAGGCATGCAACAAGAAGCCATATTATTGTATATATTGACAACCTTATTCTTAGAGGAGATTGTTAGTTTAGAGGATGTATGTGATCTCTTTGTTGATAATAAATATTGGTGATCATGTGTTCACTTCTTTCCAATGGGAATCAACTAATACTATTGTTGACATTGTTATGAAGACTCAAATGATATCTATAGATCCAATGGGATATGATGCAGGAGCATCCATTTGGGTGCATTTGTTTCCATTTGGGAAAAGTTTGGTTTTGGGTTGATTGGGCTTGTTTTGTGTCAATAAGGTCAATTTGGACCATTTAAGACCATTTGGGGTGATATTGGATTAGTTTTGATGTTTAGGTGCAAACATGTCAAAGTTGTAAAAAGTTGCAAAATGTTGTTAATGTTGTCAATGAAAGTGCTTACAAATTTTCAATTTTACTTTGTGGGAGTTAGGAATCATTTTGGTAGTTATGAATCATTGTACTTCATTGCAATGGAGAGCACACCAAGAAAGGTTGGGAAGAGTTTTGGAATGAAGAAACTTCATTTTACCACATTTTTCCTTGAGCTTTCTTGTGTAAGAGCCTATAAATCATATTTGTATGGCCCTATATGGATTGGTATGGACTTGCAAGTGATTGAATAAGTTGAATAATGCTTTTGGTTTGATGAAATTTCATTGTGTTTTGTAGAAGTTATGGCCATTTTAGTGTTAATAGCTGTAGATTTTTACTAAAAAGACAAAAAAAAATTGCTTGGTACGGATTTGTATGGTATAGTACAAGTTTGAAACTAATTGGAAAAGATTTTTGTATGTGTTTAGAGACAAATTATTTTTGTTTTGGTAGATTTAATTAAGGTTTGCAAAAGTTATGACCAGTTTAGTCTTGACAGCCCTGTTCAGCAACTGGGGTTTTCAACGAGCTTAAAAAATTCATATCTTTTGTTTTAACAATCCAAATTTTCCAAAAATTTATGAAGATATTTGTTTGAATATATTATAAAAACCCTTTAAAGGAAAATTCATATTTTTCATTTTTGGAGGAGTTATATGAGTATATGTGTTTAAATTTGCTAGAAATCAGTCATAAAACCCTAACTACTTGAGGGTTCAAAGAAATCTATGCATTACTTGTTCTTGAATGGGTGGTAAATCAATAAAATGTGTTGTAAGATGAATTTACAGTCCAAGATTCTCATTTTTCATGTTGTTTTCTTTGTTGAATGCACATTAGGCTACTTACCAATGTTCCAAAGTTGAACTAGGATGCATCAAAGTCATTGTTTCTAATGAATCATTGTATGGAAAGTGTCAAGCGATTTTAGTTTGAATCCTTTCTCTACATCAGGGTAGTACTTGATGAGAAATCTATGCATGTCACTAGTATCCCATATCCAGATGATTTAGACTACATTACATGTGATGGTCAGGTTTACATCATGACATATGTGTCTTAAGACTTGATGAGGGCGTATTAGGTGATATTATCACTGTCGGGGATCCCTTGTTAGATGTTATTTCATTTGTGGTTTGGACCCTTGCAAACTTAAAGTATCTAATAGACGTCTCATAGAATTTTTATGCACAACCTAGTGTTATATTCTCTAGCAAGCCACATGATTCACATACTAGAGCAACACAAGCTACATCTATTGATAATTATGTTTCTTCGTAGGTATCTGATTCACTTGAGAAAGTTGTAGGGGGTATGGATATTGTAGCTTAGATGTTTTCATCAAGATCAATGACATCACACCTTCATATTCTAGTACACTCTTCATTGCTAGAGTTATTGAGGAATGAGAGAACTTAAAATGACGTAATGAAGGACATCATTACAACTACAGAGAGCAGTATTCAAGATCCTAGTATATTGACATAAGTATATAATTATTAACTTTTTAAGTTAAATTTACACTAAAAAATTTTAAATATATGTTTATATTCCTACAATAGATCTTATATTTGAAATCAATAATTTACTTTTACATGCATTCGTAGGTTGAGCCAATAGGCAATACTTATAGTTTGGAGTAGAGCATGTACACACACACACTTCACTTGACGAAAGTGGACAAGTGATATATTTATAATTCAAAACATATGCTTGTAGTCAAGTACAATATATTATATTTCAAACCAAGATTTCATTTTTTCATACATTTTTAGTTGAGCTTGTAGGTGATACTCCTAGTTTGACGATAGAGTGTGTACACACAAACACTTCACTTGACGGTAATGGACAAGTGAGATATTTATCATTTAAAACATATGCTTTTATAGTCAGGTATAATAAATTATATTTGAAATGAATATTCTAATAAATAAATTACATTTTTGTAAGGCTCTATGCATCTATTAGAGTAGGATTCTCACTTCGAAGATAGCCTTACTAGGAGCTACTGACATATTTCTATGGAAATTTATGTTTATGGAATTTTATTTAGACGTGTACATAAACACTTATATATATGTGTGAACATTTATATATAACACATGTGTATCAAAATTTACATATTTATATATTTATGGACACTCATTTATGTTTATGGACATTTACATGAACATGTATATTCAAATGTTTATAAATATTTATTTGTATATATGGTCATTTATACATTTTATGTACATGTGTGTATGGACATGATTGTGGAAAATTATATATATATATATATATGATGTATATTTCTATATTTCATTATTTAACACTGTCACAAAACTAATATGGTAATCACATTGTCACAATACTAACATGTAGCATTTCATCGCTATAATTTAAAATTTAAACCAATGTTGATATTCAAGTATTTTTCAAAAGCACTATCTAAATTAGAGATGGAATATATAGATCCATGATTAATAGAATATAGCCATGTATTCACATAATCTCTTAAAGTCCTTGAAAATAAATTTGCAAGAAGGATTATCATCATTAATAATATCCAAACATATAGCATTAAAAATAATCTCAAATGTGTCATAGGACCCCATTACCATTATACATTTCAAAATGACAATTCTTAAAATAAATAAAAAATGGATAAGAAAGAATCTCAAAAGTAATTGCACTATGTTTTATTTCATTAGTAATGTCATTTTATTACCAATGGGAAAGGCATCAAATTTTATTTAGATCTCCTTAAGCCTTTTAAGGATGGTTACAAGAGTATATTGATGGACATTAAAAGTAGGAGAGGAGTGGATGTTACAATATAAGAAATAATGGGAATGCAGATAAAATGGGGGATAGAGAATGAATATGGGGTGACAACGTGAGAAGTATGACTAATAATTTAGTGGGATGGGAAGTAGGAACAATATGATGAATAGATATGGTTAAACTAAATATGAGAAGTGAGAACAAAGAGATTGTTATTAGAAGTTTTGATGAATCATGGAACATGTGGCATACATAAAGTGGAATAAGAAGACCTAGGAGTGACAATAGAAGAATTGGCTTAGTGGGAAGGGGGATGAGACACAACATTCAATGATTTTTATGAGATCATCCTTTGTCTTCTAACCTTTTACTACTCCCATTTGATAAATATTGTTAATAAATAATTATGAACTATACTAATCGAGATAGAAGGATTAGCATCATAATTTAAACTTTCAAGATTTGATAAAATTATTTGGTCAATAAAAGTCATATCTTGCTAATTCATTTGTTGAACATGATCATTATATTCAAATGAATCCCCCCATAAAAAATAGTTGTAGTACTTTAATCCTAAATCATAAACTCATCAACTTGATTCAAAGATATTGTATGGTTTGATCCAAGCTTTCTCCTTAGTGGAAAGTGGGGAGGATATGAGATATTGACGTACAAGAAAATAATAAAACTTTAAAATATTATAAAAACTAAGGAAAGATTAAAATTTGATAAAACATATTAGATTTGAAAAAGAAAACCAAACTCTAAGGTCAAAAACTAAGGGGTATAGGATATATTGGGTTAATCAAAACTATGCTCATCATTATTTTACCAAGATCCAAAAATATCATGAGTTACATGTGGGAGAAGAACCTCATGTGACTTTAAAGAAGATATATCCAAAAAATGAACCACCTTAGGTATATTAAGAATGATAAATCAAGAGATGCATATATAGAAGAATCTATCTAGGTTTGAGGGGGGGCTATCATGGGATATATAGAAATAATATCTACACTAGCCATAACAATAACACTTGAATATATTCCATAGATCTATATACCAAATGGAGATAGAAAAAGAAGAATAATTATGTTAGAAAGCATGATGGTATAAGAAGTGAGCATGGCTCGATGAAGTAGGAAAATAAATCCATGATAAATATATAACTATAATGTAACACATGGAGATTAAAACCCTAACCAATATTTAAATCAAATCTAAAATGAAAGCTTATGAAATCATTTAATTATAATATACTATAAAATGAAGTAAAAAAAACCTTAAATGTAATGCCCCAATATATTTTTCTCAATAAATTGATTAAACAAAAGCACTTGCATTTCACAAAATTATAATACATCTTGAAACCTCAAAACAATATAACCATATGCGAGTCTATATCTACAACGTACCTAAACTTAGGACACAAAGAAGGTTGATATCTAACAAAGTACCTAAAGTACCATGTGAACTTAAGCGCTAGGAAAACAAGGAATAAGATTAGGAGGGACCTCATCTTGATATCTAATACAATATATGTCCATGAGACAAAAAAGTGTATATGATCCAATGTCAATCAACCAATTTTTATAACCAAATAATTTATTATATTGCAACATCATAATTAATTAAATCGCACTAAGTAAAACGAATATAAATAAAAGCAATTGAAATACACATGAATGTTATAAATAATTTTGAATAAAACATGTATATAAATAAAATGGACAATATCTTTCAATCCAAAATTGCAATTTACAATTCTTAGATAATCCCAATAGAAAAGTATGTAACACAACAATGGAAATCTTTATGAAAAAAATTGAAGATGCTCTCAACTATGCATGTGAAATCTAAAAGAGATTCCCTTAGGTTCAAGAATATATTTCATGACAAATCTCCTCTCACAATTTGAAACGTAAAAAAATATTAAAACCTATAGATCATGTGAATTCTAAAAATTCTAAGAACCATTTAAATTAAAATTAAATGCAAGTTATTGAAATGTACATTAAAATTATTTTTAAATTTTCTACAAGATAGTTGATTTATCTATTAAAAGTTCTTTAAGTTACTCCCGAAAGACCTATTCTAACCAGTAGTTCTTCTAACTTGGGTCCCTAAGACACCTAAGATAAAGAGTACCTATAAGATAATATTATGTCATATAGAACATAGAGATTTATGTACCTAACATGAAATAATAACTTAAAATCCTCTATGTAATACATGTATGATTATAATTTAACAAATCTCTTGCTACATGAAATAAAAAAATTAAGTCATTAAAGGCAAAATTAAAAAACATAGATCACATGAATTCTAATAAATTTAAGTCATTTAAGGAAAAATTAAATGAAATTTATTTGAACTTCATATTTATCAAAGCTCTATATAAGACACTTGTGATCTAGTAGACTTAACACACCTAGTGTCTACCTAAGGCAATATTTCACCATAGTGCAAGTCTAGTGAACACCTGAAATGATAATTGTTATCCATATTTTTCATCACATTTATTGGTTCTGCTCACTCTTCAATATCCCAATATTTTCTCATGGTCATCTCTATCTAGTCTCCACTTAGGATGTCTGTGTGCACATGGAACAAGATGAAGAGACAAATTAGTAGAAACTACTAGATGACTATAGTGATACACCATGTCGTGAGATCGGTAATCAATCAAATAAATCCCACAATAAATAATTTTTAACTTATTTGAGATATGTTCCTTGCACTACAACTGAACCTACAAGAAATAACCCTCCATCGTTTGTCTTTATTTTGTTAACTTCATCCTCTCTTGTGTACAAAATAATAAATAATAACTTACACATTTTATATTTCCAACCTCTACTATGACTGCAAAAACATCTCTTGTTCCACATTGAAATAAAAAAAAAAATAGAACTTGTCAAGAATTGTAATGTTTAAGAACCAAATTAAAATTAAACTTTATCAAAATAGTATAAATAAAATAAAATGAAAGTTACAAGAGTTCTATGATATATATGTTCCTTTTATAATCAATCCTTAAATATGGTCATAATCAATTGAAATCAAAGGAATATCTTTGAATATTTATTCTTCATCTTCATCATATGTGTTAGTAACAACTAATGGCACCAAATTCTATTCATAAACATATCCACATTGTTGGATCTTGTAATTCTCATAATCTCCCAACATGCAATCATAACAAAAACAAGAGAAATCCCTATTGCACAATGTCCATATCTAGCTATATGTACTCATGACACAATACAAAGATCTTTTTTTCTCTACCCTCTTACATCCATGCATTATTATGCTATCCACACCTACAAATTTTATATATCCATGTCAAAATCATAAATTATAATTATAATTTTGTTTCAAAATTATGATTATAATTTTGTTTCAAAATTATAAAATTATAATAAAAATATTTTAAACAAATCAAACTATTTTTAAACAAATTGCATACCTGATATATCCTAAAACACTCTAGTTGGACATGGGTTCCTCCTTGAATATTTTATAGCCTCGCATGTGAATTATTTTATACACCATTCAAAAACATCATGAAAATCATCTATGCAATATCCCTAATCATTCATTTGACGTTTTCATAGAGCACATTTGATGCAAGCTCCTACACCATCATGTTCACCCTTTCCATGTCCACTATCAAAGAAATTCCAAATGTGTGTATATTATAATGTTAATAATATCTACAAAATGCATAAAATTGTCTCAATGATTTGAATTTTGAAGCACACCCATCTAACAATACCAAAAAAATCTCAATTTTCACACCTCTTCTAGCCAAATCTTCAAATAAATTCTTAAGGAAATGTTCTAGAGTTACATGTGTTTCATTCTCTTTATCATCACTAATATAAAATTGATATTCTTTCTTAGTGACTCATTATAGATACCTACTCTATGAGGCACATCGTTAGATGAACATATGCACCTCATATTTTGATTTCCTTTGCATGATGATACCTTGGCATACTCTATTTTGACTCTATATTTTGGATAGTCATTAATTATAAACCTCAGATTTAATAATAAATTTTCTTGTTAGAAGTTAATTATCGTAATTTTGTGCTTATGATAGTTACTCATGCTTGCATCCCTATGAAAATTGAAAATGATATGTTAAGTGTTGAGTATATAACATTGTTTTGTAATGTGAGAATATTTGAGAGATAATGCAAAGTGATGTTAGATGTCGTGAATTAATGCATTGAAAGTGTATTTGTTATTCTAATGAAAAGGGAGACTCTCCCTTTCAAATCTGATTACAAACACACAAAATATGCTATGCAAGAATGCTGCAAATACATATAAAGAACTGAAAATAAAAGAGAAATATGCAAATTTATTTTATTCAAACATACAAATGGTTTACACCAAAACAAAGCTCATAGGATCCTCTTCAATCCTACATGCAACACCTACAACAAAAGTGCCTTCAACAATCTAGCAAAACTTTGACAGCATCTAGGTATGAAAACTTCACCTCTCCAAAATGAAAAGGCATCAATAAATAGAGATTGAGCAAAGAGAAAATAATCCATGGTTTCACAAAACAACCTCCTAAAATCACCTTGAGAAATCTATGCTCAACCTTGGTAGTTTCAAAATCTGCAATAAGAAATGAGGTCCAATGCATGTCAACCTTCTATTGGGCACCTAAACTCTTGTCCAATTAGATTTTATTGTTTATGACATCTTACAACCTCTTACATATTCCTTACACCTTGTTGATTACACTTTGCATGCAAAGACATGCAAGCAACATGCAAGATTCTTTTGCAGCCCCACTTTATGACATTTATGACAAATGTACATGTAAAACATGCCAAAATCACTAAAAGATGAAACTGTTTGTCCTCATCTTAAAGTGGATTCCCTAATGGAATATTTCCCCAATAGATGCTTTTACCACTTTACCAGGGCCTATTTCCCATCAAATTTACATTTAAATTTTCACACTACGGAAATTTACATTGTTGCAAATTAAAATATTATTCACCTAACCTTTAAGCCCTTATTGAAAATAAACCAAATTAAAATAACAATATTTTTGGTGATGCAAGATTGCTAGTACCCCTAGATGCTCCTGCATCATATTCTCATAAATTATAGTAGCTTAGATTCTAATTGCTAGAAAAAGGAAAATATGACTTATGATTAATTTTCATATTTATGTGTGATGAACATGTGTGTGTGTGTATGGTTAATCATTTTCATTGCTTTGGCTATTTGATCTTAATGGTTGGACTAATGTGTGAACTAGACTACGCAGGTTAACCTTCCATGGCCTATGGAAAGCAGAGGTAACCACGAGACCTATGTGATTTAGCCATGTCAATCTAGGCTCAACCCATATGGAGGGGCTAGAGTCTTGTATTTGTAATGTGCATTTGTAACATGTGGCATGAGATATGTGTATAATGTGTTAAGTAGGGTCTTGATGTTTTTAATTTGTGTTGAAGTTGTAAATTGTGTTTAAAGATGTAATTTTGGATTCAAATTTTAATATTCTTTTATGTGGGTCAAAAAGGCCTTTATTTGAGTAATTATGCTATTTTTGAGACCCTAGGTGTATTACCTAAGGCATGGAGGTTAGATTATGGTCATACTCCATTTATGGCCTCTCTTAAATGGCATTTAAGGGAAGTGACGAGTTTGGGATGAATGAAGGACTTGACCCATTCCCATACCCATTGGGTCTCCCAACTCATTTTTGAGAAGGAACTAGGAGGAATTGGTGTACAAGTTGCACCATCCCTTCTTAATGTGGAAGAGTACTTTGGTTGGTGACTTGGGTCATTGTGAGAGATAGGAAATTGGAGGAGATGATGACAAGTGTTACCATTTCATCCTATTCCTCTAATTTACTTTTTGATACTACTTTTTTCCTTTTGTTAAGTTTTTTCAATATATTTTTTTTTCAATGTGCAACCCACATTAAATAGTTATTTCAATATGAAATACAACATAAAAAGTGTCTCCAAGAATATTTAGCCCATGTAGTATCCACCTCTCTAACCGAATTAAATATTATATTTTAATCATTATGCAAGATGAACAACACACCTTTCCCAACACTAGCACGGGATGATATTAAGTCCTCCTTGTTCACCTTAATTAGTTTTTGATAGTGAGTTTTCTCTTTTGGTACTAAGTTTTGACAATATTAAATATTTTTCCATGTGCAACACATTAAATATCTCACTGTTACATACAACATGCAAATTGTCTCCAATTATGTTTAACCCATGTGGTATCCATATCTCTAAGATGCACCACAATTATATATTATATTTTTCAGAATTATACAAGACAAACAACACATGTTTCTCAATATTAAGTTAGGACACTAATCTAGTGATAAATTAATACTAAAAGGTAAACAAATACTTATTTTCATATCTAAGATGTATTTTGCAGCCCCCAAATCCTTCATGTGAAAGACACCAAATAATTGAGTTATGAGCTCCTTAATCATATGATTATTATTTCCAATGAACATGTCATCAACATATAGAACAATGATTAGTAATCAATCATTAATCAATTTTAAATATACACAATGATCACATTCACTCCTAATAAACCAAAATTTTACTACAAAAACATTAATCTTCTAATACCACATTTGAGGTGACTAATTTAGACCATAGAATGACCACTTCAACTTGTAAATGTTAGAACATAATGTTGTTAGGGGTCATACACTTATAACATGTATACATTGTTCTAATATAAGGTAATAAAACCTTATATATCAATTTGTTTATTAAGTATACTCTATTTAAAATAAATATATTCTAATAACTATTATATTATTAATTATTTATAAATGGTAGTTTTGAATAGATGTGACTAATATCCCTTTTAGCATTTTTCTACCCATTATCTTTTCATTAATGAGGTTCTCTCTCATTAAGAGGTATTGAATTTGAAGATGATTAGTGAATTCTATCATTATGTATAAGAGGTATTATTGGCCATGTGGAAATAAAGATAAATGTTCCCCAAGTTCTATCTATATTTTGTATAGAAAATTCTATAAGTGTTTTATTTAATGAAATAATGTTTTATGAAGTTTTTCTTATCTATGTTTGTAATGTTAAATCTATGCTTGTATAATTCTTATTTTATTTATTTTTCATTTTACTTATAATGATTAGTATCCTAAGATCTTGATACCTAACATGGTATCAAAGTAGGTTAGGAAATGCTAGTCACTTTTTTATACATGATATTATAGAGGATTTTTCTAACATACTCATGAAGTTCCCTCTATTGGCTTCTTTCTCTTGTTAGAAGGTTTTGTTAAGAAAATCCTTATATTTAACTACTACTAATCTACAATGGCATTCAAGATAGATAAATGGATAGATGTAAGGTCATAATAAAACATAGCAACTAGGTTCACTTTATGTGGTATTAAGTTCCAATGTAAGGTGGCCTTTATTTTTCACTAAATTGTGATAAAAATATTCTTTATAAATTTAATTTAATTTCTTTTTCTTGATGATTTGATATCTAAATTATCCGCATCATCATGACTAGACTAAGTAAATGTCATTAAATATTCCAACTGATAAAAAAAATTGAAACTAACTTCCTTATCGTTTTACCTTATCATTCACTCAAATGCTACATAGTCTTGAAATTTGATTAACTTTTGAATTCATTTACACCAAGATAAAAGATAAATACATTGCATTCATTATTGATGACACCATATTTAACTTTTCTTGCCATGTTTGATAAAGGTTACACCTCTTCAAAATACACACCCACAATTTTTATTAATTCACAATTTAAAAAATGATATATTTATTAGTTAAATAGGTGCACCACAACATTAGGTAAATTCACTGTCAGCGATTCACCGTCAGAAAATTCACTGCCAACAATTCACCGCCATGACAAATTCACTCATTTTCCTGCGATGAATTGTTGACGGTGAATTTTCTTGTAGTAAATTACTGACGGTGAATTTTCCTAGAACCATACACCACATTTCATCAAATATTTTCTACACCATATTGATAGCTTGTACAAATTTTTTAAAGAATCCAGTGAACTCCTTTAAAAGGCCCTCTTCTATTAATATCATTGGCAGGTTTTGGCATGAATGGTCAGCAACCATTAGTTGGCACACCTATAAAAGTAGTTGTGAATTTGATTGTTTATTTTCTTTATATGGCTGACTTGATACAACTGATATAGCCAACTTTACACGCTCTAAATTATTATAAGCAACAATCACAACCAAAGGTCAATTAGCTTCTTTTTAATATCATCAGCAGGTGATCAAGCTCTGGCTGGTAGCTACACCATGACATATTCATCTACATGCATTCTAAGAAAATAAAATCTATACCAAACATCTACTTTAAATGTTATAAACTCTGCTACAAATCCACACAATCTGACAAACTCTACTGATACTGATACTTAATGTTATGAACGTTCTCACAAGGCAGAGCCATGGGTTTCAAACACGTCTGTGAGGAAAGACAGAGAAGATAATTTGTCAGATTATCCCTATTATTCCCATACTCACCCATTCTAGATTGTCTGGCTCCTCCACCTCATGTTTTTTATGGAAGTTCATTGGCATGACTGCTCTCCACAGGATCTCATGTGATCCAAAGAGATTTTTTACCACTTTTTCTGTAATGAATAAGATGGGCATATTGTCTTCAACGAACACTTGGAAATGTTTTGATTGGTTTTAGTGGATCTATGAGATGTTTTGGTTGGTTTTACTGAATCTATGAATGAAAAAAATGGGACTCACATATTTTAGATAAAAAATAATAATTCCATGTGGAGCTTGTTGGTGGTGGTGAAGTGGGTATGCTTCTCAGGTTTCTTGGCATTTGTCACATCATCTAACCTATGAATATTTCTATTGCATCTCAAATCTGTGTGGAAATCTCTACAGGTGTTGGTTTATAGGCATCATTATGAGTTATTCTATTGAATATGACATTAGGCAAATTCACCATCAACAATTCATAGTCGGAAAATTCACCACCAACAATTCACCGCCATGGAAAATTCATCGCATGAACATTTTTAGTATATATTTCAAAGACTGAGAAATTTTTTTTGCAAAAGAATAATTTTCACCTCATTAATAACAAAAATACAGACCTCCATTACAATTTATTGAATTGTATATGCCATGAATTTTCTAATTGTATATGCAATGAATTTTCTGCAGTGGTGAATTGCTCGTGGTGAATTTTCCTTGAGGTGAATTTGTCATGGCAGTGAATTTTCTTGCAATGAATTGTTGGCAGTGAATTTTCTAGCAGTGAATTGCTAGTAGTGAATTTTCCAAATGAGCCATTGAATATATAGGCATTTCTATAATACATTAAAGGTAGCCTAGTGTTTTGGTTGAAAAAATAAGATATTTTTATTTGTTGTCATTTTTAGATTAGATTGTGTGAAAGTTTTTTATCAGATAATAAAGAGCTAAAAGAAACATAATATGACTAATTGCAAACCGAAAACATTTATATTGTCTCAAATCATTAATCATTTATCAAAACTTGTAGACTAAAAAAATGTTCTCTAAAATTTATTTATTTTTGTAACTAATCTATGATCGATAATGATATGTAGTCAATATCTCAATGTCTAAGAAAACAACTCTTATAGACATTTTTTCTATAATAGTGCATTTGCTCTAAGAAGTTGAAATTTAATCCTACAATGTGTGGTAGAGTTAGGCAATTTTTTTATGCTTTGATCAATTGAATATAGGGGAGAGGATCCAGTAGTTGAGCACCCTAACTTCACACTTCTAATTATCCTATATGGAAATTTTAAATCACTCCCAATTTTTTGCAACAGCTTACTTGGCAAGTCCCCTGCTTATAACTAAGGTTTCAGGGCCACATCATCAAATGTGATGCCACATCAGCATGATTTTTGTCAAGGTGTCCAAAAAGGCCCAAAAAAAAGTGAGACCAATACTTGTGCATTCACATGTTTTATTGAGCGTTGATGTGGAATCTCATGATTGGTTGCTTTTTAGATCAAAGGAATACATTTTGTTTAATCATGGGTAGTCATCATCAACACTAACAACTTTAAAATCACAACTATCGGTCCAATATTGATAAAAATATTGGGCATTATATAAACAAATACTATCACAACTATTGAAACATGCTCAAGTATTGGGTCCTCTCCCTAACGATATAGCCTAATGGTTTGCATGTGCTATCTAGGAGGAGTAATAGATATTGGTGATGTGGCATTCATTTTAATACTCCATTGAAATGAATTTTTCTTCACTACCTTGGTTCCTTTGGATCTTTTAGGAGCTCAATTAAATATATCTAGATGTGTTTAGATCTATATATAGAGGTCAAATTCTATTTTTCTAAGTCCTATGTAGTGGTTACCTAGCTCATGAAATTTTAGGGCACTGGAGGTTTATACAAGGTGTATTATGTGTTGTCTTAGTAGGCCCCAATAAAATATGTTAAATTAAGTTTGTGGGAAAATTTAAGTTTATTCATTTTATTTTTTAACTTGAAAATCAAATATTTTTAATTTTGAAACAAATATATATATATATATATATATATATATATATATATTATAATGGAGCACGTGTAATGGTGAAGTGAGTAGGTATTATTCTTTTGAGTAATATGAGGTAAGATAGTTGATATGAATGCAATTTTTTTAGGAAGGATGGATCTTTTGGTTGGATTTCTACTCAAGGGATTCTATATGGTAGTTTAGGTGATCAAATGGGGTATGTTAAATCTAGGAAGACATGATATAAGAGTTTGTATAAAGCATGGTCAAGGATTTGTAAGGAAATACTACATATTGGAGGCATATTTTCTATAGTTATCCTTCTAAGAGAAATTTTTATAATATTTCTAGGGTCACATTTGGTAACTTCTTGTATGCTTGTGATTATTCTTGAATGTCAAGGATTGAAAATATTATTGAATGTTAAATGTAAATGTGTTTCTCAACCATACATAAGAAATATTGTGGACCATCTATATTCTAGAAGAAATACTACTTCATTGATTTGTTTTTTGAGATCATTGAGTTTAATTATGAATGAAACAATAGTATTATTCATTTAGATCATTACTGTAACAACCTGTTGGCATTTAAATTAGCACCTCTGGAGTGCTATTTGTAAACGGTCAACTATTGCAAGTGTTATAGTACTACTCCTTTGGATTATAGAGAGGAAGATCTCTCTTTGCTGATGTAGTGTGTATGAAAGGGTAGAGTAGACTAAGGTTCCTATCTTTTTGCACTCAGTGGTAGGACACAAGGGTGCACAAACACAATGCACCGTAGCTAAGCTTTTCTCTGGTTTCTACAGATCTTAACTATGACTAAACTAGCTTTTAATCTATCGTATCTCCTCAAGATAAACATAGCATGAGGGCATAGGAGTGGGAATGGATTGGTTGGATCACTTGAATCCGCTGTCTCCTTAGAATATGGCCAAGTCTCTGAACTCTCAGATATATGTTGGGATAAGGTTTTATACAAGCAAACACTCTTTATGGTAAGTTGGATCTTTGACTTGCCAAGGAGGAGGAACCCCTATCTAAGGTATAGGCTAGGAAACAACTTACTAGAAACAACAAATTACGATGTTTTGGCTGACAAACTTGCTAATGAGGAGGAAACCCCATCCGAAGTATAGGTTGAAAGTCAATCCATTAAACAACATCACATGATAACTGTTAATAACAAATATCCAAGGAGGAGGAACCCCTATCCGAGGAGGGAGTTGAAACAACAAGCTATTTAACACAAAACGTTGAAAGGACTCAAATATTTGGATCAAAATGAAATTGCTTCTGATTTTCTTCTTCAAATCTCTTCAACGAGTTACTAAATATTGGGACACCCAAAGGCACAAAATCGTTCACAATTTCTCATCAAACTAATTAACTCTCATCCAAGAGTGAAAAAATAATCACTTTCAAACTTGTTGGCAACAATGATGCAACAATTTTGCATAGTAAGTAAAGGTTAAAACAAATAGTGAGCCCAAGGCTCTTATTTATAGAACTCAAAGGAGTAGGCAACCCTAAAATCTCCTTGAGTTAACAAACAGTTCTTGCCAATCAATTAAGCAAGATTTATTCCTAAAAAGGGGGAAAAAATAGTTAATTGGAAATCTACTTCAGTTAACTGAAACTAAACAAAGAGTCAACTGGAAACTACTTCAGTTGAGTTAAGCTAAACTAAAGATGAAATTTAATACAAAGTATGCCTCCAAAATAAACATCCACATTTAGTGGAGATCTAAGATCCATAAAATAAGGAAGTCAATTAGACATCCTTAATTAGTGGGATCTGACAAGGCATGATTTGTGGGATGTGGAGTTAACTTGGAAAGGGGCATCAAGTTAACTCCAATTACATTTAATGTCTTCTTGAGTTGACTTGGAAAGAGTAATCAATTCAACTTCAAGTATCATAAATTCCATTTGGAGGGTAGGACGTCCTTTTTTGGTGCCTTTACAACTCACCACTAGTCAACAATGTTTCTATCCATTCGTTGACTTCTTTAGCCTCTAGGTATTTAATGCTTTGCAGAATGATGACTTGGCACTTTAGCATTACTTTTCCTATCATGAGCTGATGCTGGAAGTCTATACACTAGGAAACTGCCTTATCGAACTTGGTAGACAAAGTAGGCACCTTGGCCAACTTGCAACTATTTGGATAATCAAGGAAGGTGTTGTGGATGACATCTCTAAACTGATTCTGCACCATAACCATCTCAATGTATTGTCCTCCTTCGCACTGATATTCTATGTGAGGGAAGGATACTACCAACGTTCTTGCAAAGTTGATAATATTTGCAACCACCTGTCAGTAGTCAATCAGTTCAACTGAATGAGCATCGTAGGCTTTCACCTTGTATTCCAGTTGTTCTTTCCAAGCAAATAGATGTTGCTTGTTTTCCTCAGAGTGGACTGATTGATATACCAATTGGAAGTCTGCAATTGTGGTCTCATCACCTAGCCTCTTTTCTGCTATTCTTTGCTCTAATTGTTGAATCTCTGCACGGAGTCCATGTGCTCTATCCTATAAATGATATAGATTTTCCAGTATACATCACCATTTGAGAACAAATTCCTCCACTTGATCTTTCAAGTGTTTTTCATATGTCATCAGTTGTTGATGGTTCTGCTATATGGGAAGATCCAATAATTCCTATGGTAAGGCTGAGATGTTCGGGGTGACATGCATCAAGTTGGAAATGTACATCCTCAACTGTTGGTTCTCAGCCTTCAAGGCTTCTTTATCTTTTCCATCCTTGGCCATCCTTTCTTGGGTGCTTACCAAGGTGATTCTAAGAAGGTTTTTCTCCACCTGTCGTGTGGTCTTTCCAAGGTTAAGTTTAGACAATGTGAAGTCTTCCACTTGTACCTCATGTATGATTTTATCTTCTGGTGGGGCAACAATCTTTATGATGAACTCATGTTCTGCATTCCTTTCCACATGAACTTGCTTCTTCAGCTTCTTCGCCGGCATGTATTGTGGGACATGGTCAAATTCTGTGAAGTCAAGCTCATAGGTCGTCCTTTCCCTCTTCTTTCCTAGGAAACCCTCAAGCCAAATAGAATCTCAGCTAGCTTTGCTAGAAGGAGGAATATGGGGCCCTTGAATGCCTAAAGTATGAGACTATGTTGGAGTGACATCTCTTGGTGGCAAATCCAAGTCGATGGGGACTTGTGACTATTGTGATGGTGGTGATGTAGGTGGCTTTGTTTCTAACACATGCACTGTTTTTGCTGATGCTTCTTCGATTGTTGGCTTTGTAGTGACTATCTCTATTACTGGCTCTGGGGCAGCAATCCCTATGACAATCTCAGGGGTATGTGTGGTTGTTTCCACGCATGACTCTTGTGGTCTTCCCCTCATGTGTCTAGACATTTGTAACCCTTTGGGAAGATTGTATCACCACTTTTGTTTGGGCTTCTTCCTTGATGAGGAAGGCAGTACAACCTTCCTTGTCTTCTTGCTGTCGAGGTAGAGTTGACTATTCCTGACAACTCTACTCATTCTTTCCTCTACAGATGGGTTTTCCTTTGCGAACCAATCCACTCTTGGGAGTGGTTGTGAGTCTATTGAATCTACGAACAATGAGGGGAGAATGACTTCCCCTTCATCATCATACAAGCCCTCGATGTCTTCTGACATAAAGTCAACTATTTGTGAGAGCCTGAACCTACTATAGTTCCTTCTTTTCACTTCATACTCATCATCACAATTGACCCAGTAATATTCCATAGAAGATTAATGTGATGAGCATTGCTCAAAATGCACCACATAGAGACCTCTAGGATCATATGACCTTCTCTCAATGAGGTACTTGAGATTAAGTCTCATTGTTTCTTGGCTCATCAACTTGGAATCTTCTGCTGACCTACATCTATAGAGTCCCATCTCAAAAGGAAGGTTCACAATTGGCTTCTTCTTCAGTCACAAGTGAGTGTGAACTTCGGCCAACTACCTTAGGAATTCCATGAAAACTACCCTATTTGAAGGGTAGTGTGGCATCATGGTGAGGTGACCAATGTAGTCATACACACGTATGTAGGTTAAGGTAGGGAATTGGATAAACCAATCCGCCCAATCCACCATTGCTTCCTTGGTTGCTTGTGAAACATGTACATGCATCTCATGGTCTAGTTCTCGTACAGTGTGCATGGTGAAGAGGTCAATTATCCTTTCTAAGTGTCGCTCTTCTTGAGTGAACTCAAGACGTGTAAAGTGTTCATGGACCTTTTGTACACCTAAGGTCCCCACATTATTTAATATCTTGAATTTTCCTTGGAAAGTAATCAAGTATACAAGGTAAGAACACATGTGGAACCTATGAGCCTCTAGAAACCTGGTAATATGTTGGTGGAGTGTATCACTGATCAGAGTGGCCCAATCATAATGTTCCCTCTTGTTGATGATTTTGGCAATGACATAGTACATCCATGACTGAAACTGATTGCCCTCCTCCTGTCTAGTGATTCTGCTGAGTAGAGTGATCAACACTGCATACTCATCTTTGAATTCTCCTTGTCCAACTATCTTAGGAAAGCTAGCCTTTTTCACTTTCAACCATTTTTCTGCCATTATTCCTTGGAATTTATTCTTGGCTACCTTGAATGCTCTGTCACATTTTGTCACTAATATAACCACATTAGTAGGGCATGATGGAATACCAAAACATTTTTCAATGCCCTTGGGTTTCAAACTGCAAATTACCCTCCCATCCACTGATCTGATTTCTCTCATGGTAGGACTGTTATGCTTAATGCAAGCAATTACAAGCTTCACACTCTATAATGTGATGGGGATCGACGCAGCTTGAAGCAACCCAGATTCCTCTATGTTCTGCAATGTGATCTAATTCATGTTCTCCAAGTCTTTTGGATCAACCACTAGATTCTTTTGAAATAAGTCAATGTTAGTCATTTTTAGGTAATCATGGTACAAGGCCATCTTGGTCTTGTATTGTACCTGAGAGTACCGCATCATGAAAAACTTAAAGATTGACTGCACACTTGACCCTATTTTGACAATTTTTGAAAACCCCTAAAAATAGCACTTGTCGAGAAGTATTTTTTTGGAAAAAATTTGGCACATAGGTTTTGTTCATGCTTCAACGTTGAACAAACCCAGTTCCTCAGAATTTTGATTCTAAAACATTTTTTTTTAAAACCCCTAAAATAGGGGCAACAAGTTTTTTGTTTCTTGAAAATATGACGAGATGGGTTTCATTGGAAAATTATTTTGATTTTGCCTAGTTGATCAGATTTGTGGTAGCCTATTGATTTGTGCGACATGCAAGAATACCTAAGACAAGAAAAGAGGAAGTAGATAGGAGATGGATTGGAAGTGTTTTTTTTTTTTTCTCTCCCTAAGAAAATCTGTCTCTGAATCCAACCTTTTATTAGAAATCTTCCTTTGCCTATGATCTTCAAAAAATATTGAAGAACTATCAAAAAGCCTTGCCAGATCTTGAAAGGACATCCTTGAGAGCTTATTTCTATTTTTGATCATCAACCTACAAAGAAATAATAAAGGATGCCTAGATCTCCTTTATATAAACTCAAGCCTAAATCCTTGAAGTTTGGGCGCCTAACTCATGATCTAAGCGTAATTTGGCTTGATCTAGAGTTCAAAAGGTTGGTTTCCATTGATCGTGGGATGATTTGGCCAATTTTGCCTCCAAAATTTCTTATTTGGTCAACAAAACATGCCTTTGACCTTTTTAGGCATCCCTTTTGAGTTTGAGTTCTTTTTCATCATTTTTTCCATGTTGAATGACCTTTGTTTGATCCTCGCTCCACATTGATCAATTGATCTTGAGCAGTTGTTGATAGATTCATTGTTGAGCTAGATCTATATTGAAGAGATGTGCCTGGGAGATGCTAAGTTGAAAGATTGAGTTTGAGGCTCCAAAAGACTGGGTGCCTTTCTTCAGCAAGGGCACTTTTGCACTTGCCTTAGTCAATTTTCAGTGTTTGTTCTTCAACTTCTTCATTTAGACCTCCCATGCTTTGATTTGATATCCTCATTGACTGATAAGTTAGAAAATTTCACTTGACGATTCATCAGGTGGCCAACTCGATCCTGAAAAGGATGGTTGGTGTCTCAGTTCCTGACAGTCAATTTAAGGCTTTGGTGAGCAAGGGCGCCTTTCTTCAATAGGGGCACTTTTGCTCTTTTTGATCAGTTATTTCTTATTGAAAATTGCTTCAATTTTATCTCCGTCATTAGATGATTGCTTTGATGAAATCCTTCACAGATGGTTTCGTTGTCGAGGAGAATCCAAACGAAGAAGATCATCTTGGAAGTCCTTCAGCCTTTTGTCAGCATCTGAGTGCTCAAAAGAAAGGGTGCCTTTCTTCAGCAAGGGTGCCTTTTTCAAGATACTTGGCACTTTTTCAGTGTTCTTCTTTCATTCTTTCTTTCCTGGAGTTTTCTACTTAATTGCCTCCTTAGTTGATCAATCATTGCAGTTGTTTGGTTCATCTTGCAAGTTCGCAGATGGTTTCATCATGAAACTAGATTAGAGCTGGATAGAATTCATGAAGACAACATTTCTCAATAGATGACATCTTCATTACCCCATTCAAGGGTGCCTTTCTCCAGTCGAGCTATCATTTTTGGATGTTCTTTATAACAACCTCTTTACCTTCTGTTGACGATTGTTGGTGATCACTTTATTAGATGATATTGTTTAATGTTTCATTGTTGAGTCAATAAGAGAATGTCAAGGATGACTACCTTGGAGGAATCAAGAGACTGTATTTGGCCCCTAAGATTCAAGGGCCCTTTCTTTGGAAAGGGCACTTTTAGCATCTTGAGCTGGTTTCTCCTTGGTAGCATTTCCAGAGTTTGCCAAATTTTGGCCTTTTTCAGTTTTGAGAATCTCCCTCGTCAAACAACATATTTTTCAACCTTTTTCACCTTGGTTGCATCGTCGAAGCTTTTGAAGTTTAGCTTTCAGCACTTGGTACTAGCCAATTTGACATTAATGGTTGCGAAGCTCCCAACTTTGTTCCTAAAAAAATAAAATAAACCCACTAGAGTAAAACATGTCCTTTGATGATTTTGGCTTGACCAGTGTGATCGTGAAGTCGATTAATGCTATCAAAATCATTTTCAATCATTTCCGGGAAGGTCCTATTTTTAGGGGTTTCCCCGAAAATAGGGGTATGAAACCCTAATTTTCAATTTTTCAAAATTTTGGACATTTTTTTGACAGATACCCATAAAGACCCTATGTTTGATTTGACCTAAAACAAACTTTGGATGACATTTTAACATGACTTAGCTCAATTTAAGCAGAATGCCAAAAAATTATTTTGGGTACAACACAACCCCTTTGTTCTATTCAAAATAATTACCAATGTTTAAACCACAAGTGAATAATTCATGATGCCATCACATAGCAATTAAAATTTTCTTGTAATTCAAAGACTAAATGCACATCTAAAATAATACATATTCCAAACTTTCCATTAGCATTTATAATTGAATATTACAATCTATCTAGAACAATGACATGTACAAAATCTCAAGATTACATCTCTTTCATTACAACTTCCATAGTAATGGATAAAAGAAACATACATAGCTCTTTGAGCTTCATTATCACGTAGTAAAAAATGGTCCAAGAATTCCCCTGTAAATCTCGACCGCCAACTAATGAGGAGAAGCATCACTCAAGCGCTTTTTCACCAACCACAAACTCAAATGCAGTCCCTCACACATTTTCCAAATATGGCAAGATGGCCCTACCTTTCGATGAAGATATTGGTTGGTAAGACCCCATAAAAAATAGCCTTCTTGAGTTTAGTGTTGTGCCCTACAATTCTAGAACCTAATCATACAGTAGCTACAACTACGAGTATGAAAATCTCAAACTAGAAATTGTTTATACTGGACACAGTGAACTGACAGTGTAAATAGTGGCTAGTTACACTACTTTGGCCAAAGTTTCATATAAAAATTCATCTATTCACCCACTATCCTAACTCAATTTGTTTAATGACCATTCATGTACTATGCTTAGGCAATTCCCTCCATTGGGTAATCGTTAACCCCAGGAACAACCTATCAGTTTTATAACATTAACTACACATAGGCAATTCAGTCCATTGGGTAATCATTAACCCTAGGAACAACCTATGTTTATAACATTCCTACTAAGTAATTCAAGTAACTCCTACTTATTGAGAAACCAAATAACATAACATCACATCATTGAATGACTCTAGTACCAAAGGTATGATCCAAACTATAAAAGTCCTCTATTAATGGTTTATCTCAACATTAAATGACTCCCTTCAAGAGTATCAAAAAACAAACTCATACTAAAAGTACAACCTTTAACAAGGAATGACTTTACTCAAAGTATAATCTTATCAATGAATGACCTCAATAAAAAGATTAATCATATCAATAAATGAACCATTCAAAAAGTATAATCTCAACAGTAAAAGACTATCCAAAAAGTAGATTTCATCAACAAAAAGACTTTGTGTTAAGAGTGTAAAATAACTAGATTCAAGTAGCAATCCAACTCGATAGGGTATTCCCACCTATGGATTCACTCAATAGTAATTCACAAATTCAAGTGATCATCTTAATCACATAGGTAATCCCATCCTTATTTTACCCTAATCCCAAGATAAAATCATCAAATCAGTGAATAATCTGATCATGTAGGTTAATCACAACCTAAGTGCTATGGTACCAAACAACAATCAAGTAAATAACTCAACTCACTAGGTTATTCCCAACCTAGGGTTTTCAATCAATAATCAAGTAAAACAGCAATCAAGTGTTCATTCAGGAACAATCAAGCTCTTATGGCTCAACTACACAAATAACTTAGTAATAAATAACTAAATGAGCTATATAAGCTCCTTCTTTTGTCCTAGTAATACAACCACTCCTTAATGTGGAGTATGTGCAAACATTCATTAAGGTTCGTAAGAAGTCAAATATAATAAGACTCTTTTAATAACATAATCTTTCCTGATCTAGCTAATCAATGCTCTTTCCACACAAAACATCCACAACATTCAATCTTTTCAAAAACATAAAGAATATAAGAGGGAAAAATAACATGCCAGTTAAATGCCAATTCCAAAATAAATAAATTGACTTCCAAGCTCATTCGACTCCAAGAATCCTTAGAAAATTCTCCAAACCACTCTAAAAAATTCTTCACAAAATCTCACTAGACTCTCCTCACAACAACTCTTAGCTTACTCAAGAATAACTCAGAATAAAAACAACAAAATGCATGTAAAATAATGTGTTTTTAAATGAAGTATCCTACACCTCTATTTATAAATATGAGACTTCATAATATGAGATAATATTATCTAATCAAGCCTATAATCAAGCCTTGAACATTGAAACATATACACAAGAACATATTATCAAATCTGCCTATAATCAAGCCTTGAACATTGAAACATATATACAGTATCATATTATCTAACATTTAGTATTATTAGTCATATATATATTCATCTTCTTTGATGAGTATATACATGAAATTTGTACATATATGCATGTCATAAACGTGCAACTCATATCACTATGCATATTATGTAATCGTATGCATGAGTTACCATTCATACACATATACATGTATACATTTGATGTATTTACTTGTTGTCATAGATAAAATTAAGTACACACGATGAAGGACTTTCTCACATATTCAAATCATGGTCATTCAAAGGCAAAACCACAAACCCACACAAAATTTTCCCAAACCAAGACCAATTCAAATCATTTTCAAACTATGACCAAGGTACTTACCCAATTCCCAAGCTATTGACTTGACTTAACCAACTAAAAGTGAGTGTGTGTAAGCTCAATTAGGTTTCTAAGGGTTACTCAACCAATCACTTCTCTTGAGTGATACTTCCCCTCCCTTCCAGAGGATTGAACCTGTCCCTGCATCCAACTTAGTTCAACACCAAGGTAGTTAGATGTTCGTAATAAATCCATTGCATCATAAAACATTTGTACCAACAAAGCATTAGAACATTCACATTGTAATACATAGTATTCTATCAATTCAAAACATATCAATTCACCTAACAAACATATTAAAGTCATAATCATCATTTTCACTCATAATGGTAAAAGTAACTTGGTAACTATGAAACGGGGTGTAACAATTACCAAGGGTTCAATAAATAACTTCTTCATTATAAGGGTAAGTTTGATAATTCACTCACCTATGTCCAATATTTATATAGTTCATGAAGACTTAGGAAGATCAATCTTTAGAACATGAGATCTCAATTATGAGATGATAGCTTCAGTAATATTAAGTTCAAGTCTTGTTTCTTTTTTTATTTGGCTAATACCCTTTTATACAAGGAAGTTTTCTTTGAAGTAGGGTTAGTGAATTAGTATTTGTAATGGTGAAAATTTGCATATCCATAATAATTTCCTTTTTTCAACTTATACTAATATTCATGCTATATCTAGTTTTAAAATTTAAACTACAACACTATAATTATCCTTGAGTGCTATTATATGATACACAAGGGGTATATTTATACATGATAATTTGAGAACAAAAATCTTAATTTCTTAAGCAACCAAAATATAGAATGATTAACTACCAAAGTTTTAAAATGGTTATGGAGAGATTATATGGATTAAAACCTTAGATGAAATATGAAAGCAATAATGTCATAATACCAAAAATAGTAGTTACAAATTTTTGAAAGTATATGAAAAAGGCATAAACTTATAGTACACTTTCTACCCACCAAAATGGTTTTCTTAGCATGTTAGATAGGTCTTGACAATCATTGAACTTAATTTCTAGATTTGTTAAATGTCTTATACAAATTATGACTAAGTTACAACTTTTAGATTGAGAAAAATAAACATAAACTTACTATTTATACCCACTAAAATGGTTTTTCTATCATTTTTAGCATTTTTTATAAATACCATGTATTAACATAATCCTCTAAAAATTTTGGGTATAAATAACCTACTTGTAATGAGTTGCTATTACTCTAATAAACTATCTAGGGAGAAAACTTGGAAAGGATAGCTCACTTGCTTAATTTTTTTTATGGATTAATACTATATGTTTAGTAACATGACTTTTTTTTTCTTAAAAGAGATATGAAAAAGCATTCATAATTATGTTCAAAAAATCTCATATGATCTCCTTGTTAGAGATCATCATATTATCTACAATCAAATTGATTATATTCTAAATTTATATGGAATACTATATGCTCATTAGAAAATGACAAATGTGTGATTAATCATGGTCTTTATTTTTCATGCTTCAAGAATCAACTTTATTTGATTATTGTGTTATTAAATATTCTAGTGTTCATATTAATAGGAAAATATACTTCAAAATATAATGCAAGTGTTATCACATGAATGGAGCAATAATCTAAATGCTACCTTCTATTTCCCTTTAATCATATGATGACTACAAAAAAGTTGCTAGAAAAGAATCAAAATTGCTAAAGAAATCATCTGAAGGTTTTAAATTTGGGTAGTAGTGAAAGTCTTAGTTTATTATATGATAACCAAAGTTGTTTACTCTCACCAAAAGACATATTTTCAGCAATAAAGCACATTGAAGTTCATGAGAATTTCACTCAAGGGAAATTATTCTATCATAATAAAAATATCTTCAATTTTTTTTTTTTGATTATCAAGTGGTATACAATGATCAAGAAGAAATAGACTAAAATCTTAGCCATCGCATATCAAACCTATGTGTAGTGAGTGGCCTTAAGGTGATATCATTGAGGAAAAGTGTGTAAATGACACCTCCTAGTGGCTAAATCTTGGATGTAAGACCTAACAATCATAACATAGACTTATAGGCATCATATGCTCCAAATTCATCATTTTTTGGCCTCAGATGATGCCATTAAAGGGGGGTATGCATGTCAATGACACCACCTAGTGGCTAAATCTTAGATGTAAGACCTAACAAGCATAAAATTAGACCTCTAGGCTTGTATAAGTCCTTTAACATTCATTTGGATTTATGAATATTATAAGAAATAAAGTGTACATTTTAATGCACATTTAAACATTTCCTTATGAACTTTATAAAATTAACATTATAAAATAATGCTATGACGAAGGTAAAATTTGAAGATCACTACGATGTCCTACGCACCTTGAAGCAGTTAATTCATTTTTTTATTGGAGAACCTATAATAGAATAGAGACATGGTCCCATGTACCTTGATTAACCATTTAGTTGAACTACATTGTTGCAAGAGTTGAATTAAAGTTATGTATCCACCACTATGCATGATTTTCAAGTAGTTATAAAGGATAACTTAGTATTAATATTGTATTGTGAAATATGATTGTCAATCAATTGGGAAGAACTCTTATCACCAACTTATTCTTCTCTACATCTATCACAAAATAAGGTTTTGAATGTTTGGAATCTAGGATTATTGCTTTATCTAAAATCCTAAGATGTTTAGTATAAAGTGTTGATTAAGGTATCCTTTTAAATCCATTTTATGAAGCATCTTTGAAAACTTACAATTTCCAATTTTCAATCTACCTAACAATTATCTTCCTAACTCAATATAACAACATAAGCTATTAGTATCAATCCACTAATGACTCCATAGTCTACTCCCCAACTAATGTTATCTTCAAACATAGAGGATAAATTTATAACCAAATGCACTTCCAAAGATTACTATAAAAATTCACTAGCTTAGAAAATGAGTTATCGAACTAGTCCACTTCCTCCTTTGACCCAGAACAAGAAGATATAGAGAAAAATAGAAAATTCCAAATTTGCAAAGAAGCCTAATCACATCCTTCACTTGATGGGATTTCTAGTGATTTCAAATACTTGAATGAAAGTACTAGGGTCATAATCATCATTCCCAACATACAAGTACATGAAAAATCAGCAAATGTCCAAAAGCATTCCAAATATGTAACAACAATGTATGTTCTGAGTAAAGGTGTAACAATCCAGTTGTTGACACTAGTGGAGGAGAAAACAGTGCTCAAATACACCACTAAATTTTCCCAAAGGCTCATGAAATTCAATCTTTCAGGAAGTTCAATGATTAAAGATAAATTTTTCCACCCTTTAAAGGTGTTTAAAGGTTTTGATGGATGTTCCAAAGACTCCCACTCTGGTGTAGGCAAAGAGGATGTTATCAAAGACTGTGAGGGATTACTATTTATAGCAGCTAATTGCACATAAACGTGACTTTCTAAATCTTTCTCAACATATCTTCTATGGTCCTTTCAACAGATCCATTTGTGAATGCCTTATAACCATTATATCCAATAAGACTATGTTTCGTTCAGCCGTCATTGTATCCCAGTAGTTGGGTTTTTGAATTGCAAATCTAAGTCGAATCTTCATTACTGGGTTTTTTTGTCATGGGTTCTTTTTAGTCTTTAGACATAAAGATGCACTAGGAAAAACATATACAAATCTTGGAAGCGCCCTTTGAATGTGTTGGTGAACCTTGAGAGTCTTTCTGCAGCTTCACGAGACTATAAGTTTGTACAAATATAAATTACAAAAAAATGTATGTATTATGGAATATTGTGGAAACGGATCAATTACCCCCAGATTTGTCACAAAATTTGGACCAATTAGTAGAGATTGACAGGGATGTGTAATGCCATTACTTTGTATTGCTCTTTTTTTATTTGAATAAATTTTTACCCCTCTTTTAATAAAAGAGTTTGTCAACTTATAAATCTACACTAAATCTCCCCATCTCTACTTATGTATGGATTACAAGATGTTATGGTCTTATGACTCAACTAAAGTAGTTTCCTAACACAAGATGGCCATATGTAAATCACCTACAACCAAGAGTAACAATTAATGATCTTTGACTCAATCAAACTTAAACAATAAATGGCTTTACAAATGACTCAAATTGTTGACACAACTTTAGAGAAGATGATTTAACTAATGATTAATGATTCTCAACTCAAAAAACACTTTTCAATGACTTAAAATGACATTGTTTCTTGAATGACCTATGATTGAGAATATTTGATACTAATATTTTCAACTTGATCAATTGTAGAAAATATAATTTTATAAATGAAGTGAAAATCTTGCATAACCTTCAAGGAGACAAGGTGATCAATGGATTTCCACTTGATGGACTCAAAGTTTAAAATTATCGTAGTTAAATTTGAGGACAACCACTTGTCAATTGCTTTTTGTTGCCTTAGGGACCTTCTCAAGGGTGTAATATGAGAATCTGCATGTTCTTCCTCTACACTCTTTGAATCTAAACCTTCTTCTTCCTCTACATCCTCTTGTCCAACCTTTTCTTCTTTTGCTTTCTTATTTTTTCTATTTCAAAATGCATAGTTTGATTTTCCTTTTCTTTTGGTTGTATATACCATTTTTTTCTCTAAGTTCCCAAAAAATCACATCTCTAGAATAGACCATTTTTAAGGTTAAAAGATTTGAAAGCTTATATATCTTAACTTTATCACAATAACCTATGAAAATGAAATTTTTAGCCTTGAAATCCAACTTAAACTATATTTAAGCACATAAACAAAAGCCTCACAACCAAGAACTCTAATATGTGAAACGAAGGGTTTCTAACCTATCCACACTTCATATGATATTTTTTCAATCAAAGTAGACATGAAAATATATTAATCAAATATCAAGAAATTCTTACAACCTCAACCCAAAAATACTAATCCAATTTAACACAACTTAACATAATTATGCCTTTATCCATTAATGTCTTATACGTCCTCTCTACAATGTAGTTTCCTTGTACCATAAACAAAGTTATTTTTTACCTTGAACAATACCTACATGCCTATAGAAATAATCAAATTCTCTAGAGCATTATTCGCCTCCTTATTTGACCTTAATAATTTGATACTTCCATATATGATAGCAACAATTGAGGACAAATAAAAGCTCCAAAGTCCACCCTATATGTTATTAGAACCTCTAACTTAGAATTATAAATTAAATATTCACCTTCTATGCCATTTTGGCTTTCAAATTGTAGATGCAAACAAAAATTCTACATCATGTACATATTTTAAAACTTCTTGTTTGGAAAGAGTAAATCATAATACAACTACAAATCACACTATCAAGATCCTTGGGTAATACAAATCTCACAAATCATGTCTTACAACTTTGTATTCTCATAAATCTATATTTGAAAATTAACTACAAATTCCTCTAGACATAAATATACAATTTAAGCATGCACAAACTTTAGAAGCACCCTTTTAATGTGTCGTTGAACCTTGTGAGTCCTCTTATAGCTTCATGAGACTACAAGTTGTTAAAATTCAAATTAAGGAAATAGATATTGTAGATTTATGCAACCTATGAATCTACACTAGACTCCCATCTCTACTCATAATGACTATTTGGTATTTTAAATACTTATCTATGGATTATCAAATGTTATGGTCTTGTGACTTGACTCGAGTAGTTTTCTAACACAAGATGACCAAATTCAAATTACCTACAACCAAGACAAACAAATAATGATATTTGAATCAATCAAACTTAAGCAATAAATGGATTTACAAATGACTTGAAATACTAGAAAAACTTTAGAGAAGATGATTTACTAATGATTAATTATTCTTGACTCAATGGAAACTTTCTAGCAACTTAAAATGACTATTTATTTTTTGAATCACTTGCAACTAAGAATACTTGATACTAATATTTTCAACTTTATCAAATCCCAAACAATAGAATTTTATAAATGAATTCAAAATATTATATAACCTTCAAGGAGACAAGGCGATTGATGGATTTCAACTTGATGAACTCAAAGTTTAAAATTTTCATGGTTAAAATTTGAGGACAATCACATGTTTATTAGTTTTTTTCCTCATATGCCTTCCCAAGAGTGTGGTATGAATCTCCTTCTTGTTCATATAAACTCACTAAATCTAAACATTCTTCTTCCTCTACATTCTGCTATCCAACATGTTCTTCCACTTGTGGATCTCCCTATTTCTTTGTTTGTTTCAAAATGAACGATCCTCTTTTACTTCTCTTTTTGTTGTATCTAATCAAACTTAACTCTAGATTCCCTGAGAATAATATCTCTAGAATATGCAATTTTCAAGGTTAAATTATTTCAAAGCTTATAACTCTTAATGGTATTAACATAACCAATGAAAATAAATAAATGCATACTTGAAATACAACTTAGAGCATCTATAAGAACATGAACAAAATCCTCATAACTAAAAACTCTAATGTGTGAAACAAAGGTTTTCTAACATGTCCACACATCATATTGTATTTTACCAATCAAAGTGGAACATGAAAAAAATTTAATCAAATAATACTTGTACTTACAACCTCATCCCAAAAACACCACTTCAAATAAGTACTACTCAGCATAATTATGCTTTTATCGATTAATGTCATGTTCATCCTCTCTAAGGTCCTATTTTTTGTGACATAGGAAAAGTATATTTTTACCTCACAATACCTAAATGTCTACAAAAGTCATCAAATTATCTAGAGAAATATCACCCACCATTATTTGACCTTAATACTTTTATTTTTCAATCCATCTAATTTTTAACATGAACTTTAAATTATTTAAGCTTTATAAAAAAATAAGTTTATAGTTTGATTCAAAATAATCCAAAGTGTAATGTCAGTATTCATCAATAAACAAAACATAATAACAAGATTTTTAAATTGAAGAAACATGCACAAAAGAAAAGAAATCACTTAATAACATGTCCAATAATCTCTTTGTTCTAGTGTTGCTAGAATTAAATGTTTCTCGAATATATTTTTCAAACACAATGCTCACAAAAATTAAAATCTATTGAATAAACAACCAACTCATCCACCATAATTTTACTAACTAGGGTTTTAATCTATTTTTCACTAATATTCTAAGACCTTTGGCACCAGAACATACATGAATCAAAGTTCTTAGCTACATATGATGACGTACAATAAGTAGATTCATAACCTTATATAGTGTACCACACTATGATCCCTTAGATAGCACTAAATTATCATGCATGCTCTCATGATCTAGTACTATAACTATTTATTTCTAAAGCTGACGCTTAGGAGGTATAGTTTATGGGAAGTTCTACAAATGGGGGACTAGAATGTGCTCTTAGAAAGAACACAATAGAAGCATGGATCGATCTTAGTCTTCAATCTTATCTCCAACATAACTCAGTTGATCTATTAGCATGCTAAATGCATGAACAGGTGATTTACCATGGATCCTCCATCTTCCATATTAAGAGAATACAATTTCTTTCTTAGGAACAACTTGTTTACCAAGGATTTAGTATGATAAACGTATCCAAGTTTCTTCCATAAAGATGCAACCATTTTCTCTTCATGGATGTTCACTAGCACGGAATCAACAAAGCAGAGTCTTATCAAACCCTTGACTTTCTGATCCATCAAATCCAAATTTGACTAGGTTGTTGTAGTTGGTTTTATACTGGATATTGTATCCCATAGATATTTTTCTATGAGCATATCCTCCATTTTTAACTTTTATAACTCAAAATTTCCACCGTTAAACTTCTCCATTTTGATTCTTTCATATGTGCTTGCGATTTTTTGCCTAAAACAAGGTTATGTAATATTCTTCTACAAAACTCCCACTGAAACAAAGATCAACTCAAAAAACCCTTCAAACCCAACAAAGGAATCAAGGTTGGCTAGGATCTAATACCAATTGAAAGGAATTCAGGTGAGTGAAAGTAGTTGCCTACACTAATCTAAGTAGGGCAGAGTTACAAAAATTTATCTTGAACACCTTAAATAGTTATACTTACACATAGATGCACATTCAATAACATGTAAAACATATAAGAAATGCAAACCATAACATAGTGATTACGTGGGAAAACCCTTTTGGGAAAAAATCCACACTTCAAACACAACTCAACTTGTATTATCAACAACAACAACAGTTACAATAAAATTCAAAGTAATTCTCTTTAGGAGTCTTTGCACTACGATAAGATTTTGGAGTAATTCCAATAGCATAATGGCATGTCAACAATCTTCAACCTGCCATCCTTAAAATGCACCAAGGCATAAAGTATTTATAGCCTTTCAACACAAGGAGAAGGTGGAAAAACTTTCCAAAACCAAAATACATGCCCAAGTGTGAACATGAGTTCATTATGACATGTCATAATCTGAACCCATAACTTTAGGCCTTTTCTATTTTTGAAACAAGTCTCTTCAAAATTAACCACCACTGAACATGCAATGAGCTTGTATGTATGAAAATTACTTACACATGTAGGGGCCCTCATCACTGTTGGGAAAATGTGTCTCAACCTTGCAATTATATACGATTTATTGATAGGATGTATGTTGGTATGTGGTGACTGATCATTCAAATACTATTTACTCTTCAAGGTTTTTTCCTATGGACATGTCAAGGTTTTTTTGTTAAGACGTCAAATGAAAAATGACCTTGTAAAACCCTAATTCTAGAAGGTTCCAAAAATCTTGTTATAAGCAGGTGGGTATGTAAACGGTGGTGTATTATGATATTTTGATAGTGGTCGTGGTGTCTCTTGATCTTTGGTGGTGATACTATTGTGAGAAGCTTGCTCTGCAAGTATATTGTAATCTTTTGATTTCTGAATAATAATTGGGTGGCTTTTCGAGTGTGGGGTTTTTCT
>VDFB02377874.1:0-24681 GCA_007258455.2 Sequoia sempervirens
ACATTTTCCTTTGTTTTCAGTCCATGATAGTTAGTATGTAGATTTTTCAAGGGAATGGAAGGTAAAATGCTTAGGTTCATTATGGTTAAGTTCATTATAAGGAATTTAATATAGATTTTTTAGTCTAACCATCTTTTCTATTGTGACAATATAGATTTCTCATTTGAAAAATTTTGTGATATTTTTGGCACGATTGATCATGGACCCGCTGCTACAATAGCCAACTTTGATCCTTTCGGAGAGGTATGCGAAAGATTATAGTAATATAGATTAGTTATTCTAAGCATTTTTTATAGTTGCATTACAATTCATCATCATTCAGGTTGTTTAGATTAATATAGATTTGTTAGTCCAAGCATCTTTTCTATTGTGACAATATAAATTTCTCATTTGAAGTATATTGCGATGTTCCTGGCACGATTGATCATGGACCTGTTGCAACAATAGCTGGCTTTTTATCGGCACCGGTATACAAAGATTATAGTAATATAGATTGATTATTCTAAGCATCTTTTCTGTGTATGTATTTTAATTGCTATCTTGATGGTTTAATACGGTTGCTTGTCGGAGTCGAATGTGAACATATACCTACTACTCTTGTAGAGAACTATACTTACTGAGATGCCTCCAATAGGAAAATTTTGTAAATTTCAATTTTGAAATGTGAAACAATGTAAGAAGGGGCATAAGCGTGTATTGTGAGACAATTCTATAGTAACTTATTGTAGTGTCGAGCTACAATAGGGTTTTCTTCACGGTTCTTTCCTACCGGTATGCTTGTTTGAACCAGGTTTTGTAATATCTCCTATTTATATATAATAAATTACATTCATTAAGTTCATATATAGCTTTGACATCTACTATGCTCTTGTCCACATGAAGAGTGCACCATACATGTTAGACATGTATTGACCCTCTATTGGAGGCCTAAATAGATACTTTTATAAATTCTTCTCATATACCAGGTATAGAAAGAGAACCATACCATAAATATAGTTGAGTACACAATACTCTACAAATAGTGTTTCATGTAATGTAAAGTTAAAGAATTTTCCCATTCAAAATATCCTTTTAGATCCTAGCCTAATATTTTTAACAATTCCATTTAGGTTATAAAACAACTTGTAGGTTTTATCCATTTGTTCTCCTTATATTGTATCTTAATCGCTTAATATGAGAGTATGTTGAAAAACAAAATTATATCTAATGTCTTCTCCAAATTAAGAATGTAAATATGTAGTCCTTTTAAAAGAACAATAAAACATGGGACTAATTTCTTCATCAAACCCTTTAAGAAAATTTAATGTGTATAATGCTAAATAACACATATTATATTATAGATTCCAAAAATATATCAACTATAAGATATTCTCTCTTCACATAATTTGATAATAGAATATCCCTTGATTCTATCTAAATGTATTAGAAAACACAAATCATTAAAAATTAGGTTATAATATGTATCTTAGTCATCTAGTCAAGGTATTAAATTTACCAAGGCTTCCTAAAGTTAGAGGGAAAGAAGTTTAAACTGCAAGATATAATGTTATTCAAACCTCTTTAACTCTTGTGATTGCACAATAATAAGGTTTGTAGGTGTGAATGATAATAGCATGTGGCATAAACATACTGAAAAGAGTTGATCTCAACATAAGGAATAAAACTAGATTCTTTATCATACTTAACCTATCACCTTGACGGTAGCTTTTTAGAACATGGTTTTATTATTATTATTATATTGTAATACTATTTAAGATGACAATTACAATTAAAGATGACGTTGTTATAACCTGCACAACACAATTACAATTAAAGATGACGTTGTTATAACTTGCACAAGCTTGATCCAACCTTTTAGCACTTACAATTACAAGAGGATCATCCCTACCATAAACGTACCAATACAAATGTGTTGGAACAGTCCATTTGGTCATACAAGTTGTGGAATGAAAGTTGCGCCACTTTGCAACTTTACACTGCTTGCATCTGGCAACTTTTCCCTCCACTGAAAAGTCATCACCATAGGAAAATGCCTTTGAGATAGCAAAAACTGAGGGAGGTTTACATAGATGGTCCCAAGATGATCCCATAGCCTTTGACGCATTGTCTGTATACCCCATGGTCTATGAGAAATATCCCTTCAAATATTGCTGCATTTTAGCATTTTGGACTCTTAAGGGAAATCGTCGGTCCAATGTAGCTTGGAGTGATTTGGCATATTTGGGTGCAAAAGAGGACCATACCTAGCGTAAACGTACCCATACGGACGTGTTGGAATAGTCTGTTTGGTCGTACGAGTTGCGGAATGACAGTTGCACCACTTTGCAACTTTACACTGCTTGCATCTGGCAACTTTTCCCTCCACTGAAAAGTCATCACCACAGGAAAATGCATCTGAGATAGAAAAAACCGAGAGAGGTTTACATAGATGGTCCCAACACGATCTCGTAGCCTATGACGGAGTGTTTGTATGCCCCACGGTCTCTGAGAAATAGCCCTTCAAATATTGCTGCCTTTTAGCATTTTGGACTCTTAAGGGAAATCGTCGGTCCAATGTAGCGTGGAGTGATTCGGCATATTTAGGTGCAAAAGAGGACCATCCCTAGTGTAAAAGTACCCATACGGATGTGTTGGAACAGTCCGTTTGGTCGTACGAGTTGCGGAATGAAAGTTGCACCACTTTGCAACTTTACACTGCTTGCATTTGGCAACTTTTCCCTCCATTGAAAAGTCATCACCACAGGAAAATGCCTCTGAGATAGAAAAAACCAAGAGAGGTTTATGTAGATGGTCCAAACATGATCTCGTAGACTTTGACGAAGTGTCTGTATGCCCCATGGTCTCCGAGAAATAGCCCTTCAAATATTGCTTCCTTTTAGCATTTTGGACTCAAGGGAAATCGCCGGTCCAATGTAGCTCGGAGTGATTCGACATATTTGGGTGCAAAAGAGGACCATTCCTAGCGTAAACGTACCCATATAGACATGTTGGAATAGTCTGTTTGGTCGTACGAGTTGCGGAATGAAAGTTGCAGCACTTTGCAACTTTACACTGCTTGCATTTGGCAACTTTTCCCTCCACTGAAAAGTCATCACCACAGGAAAATGCCTCCGAGATAGAAAAAACTAAGAGAGGTTTATGTATATGGTCCCAAAAAAATCCCGTAGCCTCTGACAGAGTGTTTGTATGGCCCATGGTCTCTGAGAAATAGGCTTTCAAATATTGCTTCCTTTTAACATTTTGGACTCTTAAGGGAAATCGCCAGTCCAATGTAGCTCGGAGTGATTCGGCATATTTGGGTGCAAAAGAGGACCATTCCTAGCATAAATGTACCCATACAAATGTGTTGGAACAATCCGTTTGGTCGTACAAGTTGCGGAATGAAAGTTGCACCACTTTGCAACTTTACATTGCTTGCATCTGCCAACTTTTCCCCCCACTGAAAAGTCATCACCACAGGAAAATGCCTCTGAGATAGCAAAAACCGAGAGAGGTTTACATAGATGGTACCAACATGATCCCGTAGCCTCTGAAGGAGAGTCTGTATGGCCCAAGGTCTCTGAGAAATAGCCCTTCAAATATTGTTGCCTTTTAGCACGTTGGACTCTTAAGGGAAACTAGTGGGCAATAGAGTTAACTTCTTCACAAACTTGGTTTGAAGTAATTTCATTCTTTTTTGTGCATTTGAGAGAAATTTTGACTGGAGGTCAGTCTATGAGCCCTATTCTATGATATTACAAAAAGGTATTGTGGACCTATATTAAGCTACCACTCTCAATATCATACAAATTGAACCCTGGCATCAATAGACTATGTATATCAAGCTACCACAATTTTGTTGATGTTAGCAGCTTCGTCGATCTCTTCCAGCCATTCCAACACATGACAAAGCTTGGAAAAGAGAGAAGAAAGTCCTCTAGCAAAGAGGAGAGTAGAGTCTACTTCAAGAGTAAAACATGGCACTTGCTAAGACTAAGCCCGCCCAGCCATACAAAAGTGGCATACAATATAGCAAAGTCCGCTAGCAATACATAAAGGAAAGTCTACCCTTGTTTCTTGGCACAAACACTCAGCAAAGCCCACCCATGTTAAGAAAGGGATGTGTCAAACATGATTGAAGTCCGGCACATGTCCTGGCCATGAAACTTGACAAGGTCCATGCTTACCAAAGAGTGACATGGCATAAAAGATGGAATCTTTCCAAATCTGCTTCAAGAGGATAATGAGTGTCTGCACTTAGAAGAATATGAACATGGAAAGTGAATGAGTGAAGTCCGCTCAGCATGTTAAGTCTGAAATGGCAAGAGAAAAGAGGAAGTCTGCTAGCCTTAAAGTGAAATTGAGCTTGCCCCTCATTTGTAAAGGGTGGAGACAATGTATAGAATTGTTGTAATAGACTATTTCTAATAATAAAAGCTCTTATGCATGATTTGATTTGAACCAATTTTATTGTCAAATAGTGTGCATGGTTGCATAACTTTTCCACCATAGATTGGAGATAGATTAGAATTAGATTACACTTGGAATAAAATTTGCCTAAAGTTAGCCTAAGCTTACTCTATGGATTCTTAACTTTTGTTTGGATAAATATTGTTCGATTGGAAGGTATTTATTCATGATATGAA
Organism: Sequoia sempervirens; assembly: GCA_007258455.2. Classification (NCBI taxonomy): domain Eukaryota; kingdom Viridiplantae; phylum Streptophyta; class Pinopsida; order Cupressales; family Cupressaceae; genus Sequoia; species Sequoia sempervirens. The sequence goes on from VDFB02377874.1 coordinate 4,626, forward strand.
AACCATAAGCACATTTCCTTGAAGATTGCAATGGCTTTGCATAGTTGGCGTGATTCCTGCATGGCGAAACAAAGTTTGGTTTTGTTTCACCAAGTCAATACCATCTCTTGAATTCTTAGGAAGTAGATTAGAACTTCTGACCCCTTGTCTCCTTTTTCAATTTGTTTGATCTGCAACCCAAATAAAAGAGCTTCATTGTCTAGACCTTCATTGTGAATTGAAAAAATTCAATGCTTTAGGTGTGATAAGTTTGGTCACTTTTCCAAACATTGTTCAGATAGACCTAAACATCAAGCCTCCATTGCAGATGTAGATGATGTTTCTCCATAGAAGAATGAATATTTGTTTTGCTCAGCATTGTCAAGCAATGTACCCACTGACACCAACACTTGGCTAATCGACAGTGGTTTTCTCAGAAAGAGGGAGTTGATTATGAAGAAAAATTTTCTCCTGTTGCTTGTTACATTTCTCTCAGAACTATCATTTCCTTCTTTACATCAAGAGGATGGAAGATTCATCAAATGGACATGAAGACAACTTTTCTCAATGGCGTGATTGAGGAAGAAGTTTATGTCGAGCAACCTGATGGTTTTGAGGTTCATGGGAAGGAGTCACATGTGTGTAAGCTGAAGAAGGCCTCGTATGGTCTTAAGCAGGCTCCTCGTGCATGGTTCGAAAGGATTGATCGGTACCTGTCTAGTTTGGGCTTCTTGAAAAATGATGCTGATTCAAATCTCTACTTCAAGGTAATCAATGGTGATGCATTAATATTGTTACTAATTCATGCTTATAGGCTGCATATATATATATATATTATTTTTACATGTTTTCTCCATTGTTCGGCCCCTACACCACAAGTAAATGGTTGCATAGTGTGTGGAATGAGGGGGCAACAAGCCTGTAATTGAAATATTTTCATCTATCAGCATCTAGTTGTTACTTATGCAATGTGAAGTAATGCTTTGAGTTTAAAAGATGTGCAATGCAATGTAATTAATAATATGAATAAATTTTTAATTATTAGTTATGTACTGTGAAGTAATTGCATAACTGCTTAGGTTGATTTTGTAAAAAACTATATTGTAATTGATTTTTTTTCATCTATCAACATCTAGTTGTTACTTAAGCAATGTGAAGTAATGCTTTGAGTTTGAAAGATGTGCAATGCAATGTAATCAGCAATATAATAAACTACATAATATAACCATTCTTTTTATGCTATTGTACATCAAGATATTTAACCATTGCTCACTTGATTAAAATTTCAAAGAGTTTAATTATACACATGAGGAGGCAATTAAATTTTGATTGTCAACTTCTATATATCAAATTATCCAATAATCAAGTGTATGTCCATATACAAAAATGGCATCAACGCCAACTCAAACAAAATTTTACAATATGTGGCATATGCCATCTCGTATCTATTCAATATTTACATGCCAAAATGTCTATCTCATCCTAAACTCTTTGGGTGGATCATCAAAATGGAGCCTCTTTGAAGCACTCGTTCCTGAAGGTAACAACAGAAAAAGTCAAACCACAATTGAGATTAGTTATACTATATAATTTAAAAATCAAATAATTAACATCAAAATCAATATACATTAAATTATAATTGAACTCTAAAATTGTAATCTTGATTACCTGAAATATCGATCTCAAAGGGTGGAGTTCTAGAATATGCCCCTCTCAAAGAACCGACCAAACCATCTTTTGTAATTTTAATCTATATAGGTGAACAAAAACATAAAACTGATCCAAGTTAGCATACAATTGTCAGTAATAGGAACATATAAATACCAAACACAAAATAAAATGAACACATACTTCTTTAGGTGTTTCGACACCTCCTCCTTGAGGTGCTTCAACACCTACTCCTTCAAGTGTTCTAATACGTACTGCTTCGGGCATTGTGTCACTTGTCAACAAGGATGTATAGCTCATAATTCCCTACACATAAAAATGACAAGTACATATGAAACTACCAATCTATGTCGATGTATGTATAATCAATAAAAGATCTTAAAATTCTTAATTCAATCAAATTTGAGTTCAATTACCTTCCCCTTATCCAACAGTGCACTTCCATAATCTGGACAAGGCTACACCTCGCTCGTACAAGGTATTTCCTACAAGAGGAAAATAAGATAAACATATAAGTTATTATATAATTTCATTAATGACAATTCAAATGACAAGAAAGTATATAATAAACAAATGTAAATGAGTGAGTGCAAAAATATATACTGTGTGCATGTCGAGGCCAAATGAAATGGCCCTCAGGGTGCTATTCGTCACATGTGTCAGCTCCTCCTCGAACATCAACTGTTAAGTAGACCATGTAAATAAATATTAGTACATTATACTATCTCTTCTTAATATTCATTTAAAAACAAATGCAAATTATGAATTCACAACTTAAATTTTACCTGTCACTATTCCAATGTCCCCCTCTCTAGCAGGAGAGGACTCTGTATGGTGTGCTCCACTCCTCTGCATCTGATCTATAATGTCCACATCATGGAAGTCATAATCGGAAGTGTCTAAGGGATGCTCGACAGGTTGTACAAGAGGGCCCAAGCATATTTGGTGACACATGGAGCAAGTATGTGGTACACAAATATGTGGACCTGACGAGGATGACGCAGCAGCACTCAAGCCATCACCAACATCACCAAAATGTGGCTGAGCTACTACAAAAGCATGTGAAACCAAAAGACCACTCAAAGAGTGAATAGCATGGATAGTCTGTGTGGCCGCATCCTGCATAATATCTGGATAGTATACTGAAGGTGGCAGAGGGAGGGGAGGAGGGGGAACATATGGGTGGGGTATTACTCTAACTACCCCTGGTCTATCCTGGGGCATACCTCCACCAATGCCCTGGAAGGGTTTAATGTCAAAGTAATAGACATGATGCCCTAACACAAACTCAGCATATAATTTTTTTATAAAATAAAATGGTATATCACAATTGTTGTTCGGTGGTTTCAAAAAAACCATACACCAACGATCCCAAAATTTTTCTACAATGTCTCTATGAGTGCACCATTTTATAGAAAGTTTTTTTTTATTAACATTAACCGGCAAACTAGTGCGGGGGTTAACAAATAAAGAGGCTATTTGGGCTTTGGTTATTCTGAGATCTTTCACATCGTCATAGGACAATCCACATGCATAATATTCTCTCATGTCTTCTCACCACGAATGAAAGGCATTATGTTGCGAGGAGAGGGTTTCTATGTTTCTAATTATTTCTTTCATTGTGTTTGACATCTTAGATAATCGAGGGACTCTCGTATAAACTTCAGAAATGCCCCTTAATTGTTGCAATTTTTCAGAAATTAATTCTTGAATTGATGGCTGTGGAGGTGGTGGAGGTGGTGGAGCAGCCATAATGCCTAATTAAAATTAAAAACAAACTAATCTAATTAAAATTAGACAATATAAATGAAAATATTATAAAAATACCCTAGTTTTTTTTAAAAATCCAACAAAACCCTAGTTTTTAGCAAAAATCTATAAAATTCTCTAATTTTTAATCCAAATACATAAAAAACACTATTTTTAAATCAAAATCCATTACAAGCATTCAATTTTCATCAAAATCCATTACAAACATTCAATTTTCATCAAAATCCATACTAAATTCAATTTTTTCATAAAAAATCTATCAAAAACCCTCTTTTGAAAAAAAACAACTGAAATTACACAAATCTAATTGAAATTTTGATTAGAGCAAAGAAAAATCAATAATCTAAAATTTTTAAAATGGATTTGCACCAAATCGGATATTTGATTTGCGAAATAAACTTTTGACTGTGCGCCCGCCGTGGTTAACCAGTTGTGTGAAATGAGTTTTTTATCGGGTCAATATTGAATATATATGTTTTCAAAAATCGGATATCCAATTTGAATTGGATATCCGATTTTGAAATCTAGGTTTGGGTTTTGCTTCGGTAGTGTGTACTAACACCCAAGCCACATAAAGTCAACTCGGCATTTTCGCATTTTTGAATCGATGAAACACGTTATTTTTTCTCCATTGCCACTTTTTGGCATACCATGATCCTACACATGCCCTTAACTAATTAGATGATGACATCGGTCCCTAGGGAAAAACATGATACAAGATGTCTAAATGATGCGATGTTGTGACAAGGTATCGTAAGAGGACAACTTTTTTGATGTTTACAAAAAGTGTTGTACCTCCATGTCATAATTACACCTTAGTTAAGTCTACTTAGGGACCACATAGGAGGTAGTTGGAGAATTTCCACTTTTGGTGGACTTATCATGTTATTACTTTATCACATCCACCTTTCATGGACACATCATGTGATTACACCTCCACCTCTTGTGGGTGATCCACCATTTGCGGTGATTATCACATTATCACTTTTCCACCTTAGGTGGAGTGATAGTTTTTCATAGTTGTCTTGAATGTCATAAGATTACGACACTTGTCATAATCTTATGCCCATCTATGTTCTCACCTTGGCTATATAACCAAGGGGTCTCTCTCATTGTATACGACAATCATATTATTGACATTGAATACAGTTTATTCTCTATCTTTCTATCCTTTCCATTTGGCCTCTAGGTCTTGGCATCTATAGCCAATTATAACATGGTATCAGAGCAGGTTGGGTGCCATTGGAGAGTCTTTTTTTGAAGAGAGATCTTAGATTTGGGGGAGTTCCTTTTTTGGCTCTTTGTTGCAGGTTCATATTGGAGCTTGTTGGTGCAAATCTAAGCTCACCATTGCATCCATAGTTTTTGAGAAAGTTGATTTTGCATTTTGTTTCGTCCAAATTAGACATACGAGGCCAAATCTATGAGGTTTTGAAGCTAAAGAGTGGTTGCAAGATCCAGAAGGTAGCTGCATTTTTGGAACATTTTGGGTCAAATCTGTCCCTGCCATCGCATCCAAAAGGGCCAAAAACCCTAAGATTGATTGCCAATTTGTCCATTTTGTAGTAGTTGTCCGGTGAGACAAAAAAAATTTTTCGAAGGAGCCGTATGACCCCCCAAGTCATCATTATTACACAGTACGATTTCCAGAAAAAATATATTATTTAATCATTTAATTTTTTTTTTGAAATTTTGATTTAGAAAAATCAAATTTTCCAATTAGATTTATGAAAAATAAGTATTTTGCGGGAAAACTTAATTGTAAAAAGTTAACAAAAATAAAAAATCTACGGAGTATTTCGTAGTACCACCACAGGGTACCGGGCCACTCATAGGCCACCACGTGGAAGCTCTACATTCGCCCAGGCGGGCCCCACCACTCCCATCCACGATGCACATACAAAACCATCGAGCAGCCATCTAAAAACAAAAGCCCGATATGAAAACCAGGAAAAATCTCAATTCGGCGCAAGGATAAAAAAACCGGGGCTTAATTATTCTCCATCGACGGTCGTCGCATGCAGAATATTTTTATCCTATCAAAAGATTTCGACGGGCGTCAAATTCAGGTTGAAGGTCACATTTTCTGGTGATGGACAGGAAACCATCAAATTTAACATAGTGTTTTGCTGACTTCAGCAATACGTCAGCATTTTCAAAAAGATTTTCCCCCCCTCATGGTTTGCATTTTTGTTTTCATAAGCAAACTTTGAAGCTCAATAACTCAATCATTTTGATTCCTTTTTTCAAGCAATTTTTTTTAATTTGGGATAATTTTTTGTGCTCTTCATAGTGGTGTAATCATTTTTTTGTTTTGGTGTTTGTTTTTTCCATAAATTTTAGATTCTAACAGGTGTTGCTAATTCGTCCTCATTTTGGGAACTTCGGGAGCTCATATCTTGCTCCTAAGGTAACATTTTTGGGTATAGTTTTTTTGGAAAGTGCATGATTTTTCGTGTACTTCTTAGTGGTATAATCAGATTAATATAATTTTGTACCAAAAATTGTACTTAATATTGTGGCCTATTTTGGCATCTGTAAGGACTAAGATCAAGTCTAGATTGTTGTTTTTGGCATCTAGCAACTGTAAACGCACTAAATATAAATTTTGAAATCAAATATTTCTGGGGGGTGCTTTGATTGAGTGAATTTGGTGGGATTTTTCTTGTGGTTGTGGTTGCATTCCTCTTGATTGGTGTTCTTGTTTTATCATGGAGCCATCTACAATTCCACTTCTAACACCTTACAACTATCCTAAAAGGAAATATGAAATAAACAAATTGCTAAGAGTAAAAAGATTGTATAGGATAGTTCATGGGCTTCATGGTGAACCAAAAGATGATGAAGCTAAAAATAGTAAGTGGTTGAATAGTCGTGAAGAAGCAATTGGCTATTTGTGCTTGTATGTCTCTCATGAGTTGATGTTTCACATTGAGCACTTGGATACACCTATGGTTATGTGGACTACATTGTCAAACTTATTTGGGAAAACAAATGAAATTCAAGGAAATTTGTTGGGGAATGAATTAATCAGTCTCAATCCATGTAATTTTGACAACATACAGAACTTCATCACCAAATTCAAGTCACTAAGAACACAATTGAAGGATTGTAAAATTGAGAAATCAGATACACAATTGATCTTAAGTGTTCTTTCAAAGCTAGGACTTGAATATTCAATGTTTGTGTCTACTTTATATGCTACAAATAATTCCTTTGGGAATGAGTTTAAGATGGCTTCCTTTGAATATTTTTCTATGCAACTCACTAGGGAGCAATTGGCAAAGAAAAGAAAAAGAACAAGCCTAAGAAGAACACACAATCCACATCAAATTCCATAGAACATAAAGATTCATCTTGAAAAGAGAAATCATCTAAGAAGGAGAGGCCTTTTTGTGCATATTGCAATAAGGAAGAACATGAATAACATTATTGTTATAAGAAGGATATTGATGAGTTGAAAATTCTTCTCAAAAACAATCACATTGATTTTCCTTCTAGAATGTTTGAATCTTCTTCTCCTTCTACTTCAAAACAGTCTAAGGGAAAAGGTCATGCTGACTTTTAATCTTCATCAGGATATAAAGGACAAGCTCTTTGTGCTCCTTCAGGTCTAGGATCAGGGAGATGACTTCTAGATTCAAAATTTTCACATCATATGGCATCTTCATAGTCTATATTCTCTTCATTTCAGCCTTGTTCTACTATCTTGATGGGAAAAAATACATACATGAGTGTAACATGGAAGGGATCTATTAGCTTTGGGGACAACACTTTTCAGGATGTCTTACGTGTTCCTCATTTGATGAACAATCTTCTTTCCATATATCAGATTACACATGGTGGAGATGGGAGAACGGTGGAGTTCACACATGATTTTATCATTATTCGATACTTGGAGACTAGAGAGATCATTGCTACTGGGGTAGTTGATCTTTCATCTCGGTTGTATACCTTTGCATAGTTTGCTTCTGATGGTGACATTGTTCCTTCGACTATTGATCAAAACCATGATTCAGAGGAGACTTTTGGCTTCTTCAATTTGGGAGTTCTCACATCAGATCTAGTTCTTGAGCCATGCATTCTATCTCCTCCACCTACTATTGTACCTGAGGATACTTGTGATTCAATAGTTTTGTCTCCTAGTGATTTAGTGCAGCAAGATATTCATAGTCTTCCAGATATGGCTACTTTGGATGGATTCTTGACAGGTATTTCAAACTTGTTTGTGGAGTCTCATCTTGCAGATTTGGGAGACATCATCGATAGAATTCATCTTCTATTTGATGAAGATGGACCTTCTTCAGTTGTTTTGAGGGAACACCTTGACCCTCTTGTTCATTCTCTACATGATCATTCTTCATAGATTAGCATGAGTGTGGATTCTTTTGGAAAGAATTTGGAGGAGTCTTCTTTGTCTTCAGAGGGGATATCTTTCTCTTTGGATTGTGCTTTATGTTCATCTCTACTAGATGTTGGATTGTGCTCTTCAGCAGTGTCGCATCTTTCATCATCGACATGGAGACACTTTAGCATTCTTCAAAGGCATCATCCACCATCCATCTTCTTGATATCCTACATACATCATTGGTTTTGTTTCTTCATAAATGGAGGAACATTGTTCGGCAAGATTGGATCATCTTCAACATTCAATGTTGAGCTTCTACCATCATTGCAAGAGACTCAACATTGAGGGGGGGCTACCTTGTCTCTCTTCTTCTCTCTTATGGGGGGGTCTTTTTCCTCACATGGAGTTTTTACCTTCTCATGAATCATTGAGAGTATTTCACATTTCTATTTTGTATATTTCATCTCTCTTTTGGGGAGGAGTTTTGTCCCACTAGGTTTTCTCATTTTCTCTGTTTGTGAGAGATTTTCATTTGCATTTGCATATGTGCAAGGGTACCTAACATGGCCTAGTATCCGGGACCCATGTTTGCATATTTGTGTCATTTGCATAATAATCTGCTACTCCCTAAGTTGCACTTAAGGGGGGGTGTTTGTGTAATTAAAAGTGTTGTACCTTGTCCTAGGTCATAATTACACCTTAGTTAAGTTTACATAGGGACCACATAGGAGGTAGTTAGAGAATTTCCACATTTGGTGGAATTATCATGTTATTACTTTATCACATCCACCTTTCATGGACACATCATGTGATTACATCTCCACCTCTTGTGGGTGATCCACCATTTGTGGTGATTATCACATTATCACTTTTCCACCTTAGGTGGAGTGATAGTTTTTCATAGTTGTCCCATGTCTTAATATTATGAAACTTGTCATAATCTTATGCCCTTCTATGTTCTCACCTTGGCTATATAACCAAGGGGTCTCTCTCATTGTATACAATAATCATATCATTGACATTGAAAACAATCTATTCTTGTCATATTCTATTCTCTCTCTTTTTGTGCTTTCCATTTGGCCTCTAGGTCTTGGCATCCATAGCCAATTCTAATAATATTAAATTAATTAAATACAACTTATTTGATTAATGCTTAAACTACATACAAATAAGGCCTTACTTTATTTATATTGTTCACTTTCCTTTTAATTCTTCTAATTCACATTCTTCTAAATAATTAAATAAACATAATACCCTAAATGCATTTATTTGATTAACCTTCCTTAGTCCTAATTAAGAATTAGAGCACATTTCTATCACTTTTTGTGTGCCACCTCATCAAGGTCAGACGAAAATAAATAAGCCTAATTATTAATTAGAATTATCCTCACACACTTCCACCAATGAGAAAAAGCACATGGATTTATTCCCCCACACTTCCAACAAATTTGGAGCACATGGGTCTTTGTTTCACACACTAGGAATCCCATACATTTGGCATGCTTCCAATTGGTCAAAGGATTCTCTTCACACACATGGCATGTTGTCCTTGGTCAAGGGGAAAACATCTTGATTCCTTTCATCTCCACCATCTATCTTTTCTCCTTCGAATCTAGACCGATGATGGGTGCCACCTCACAAAATGCTTGAGAAACCCTATAAATACACCCTCTTTCCTTAGCATTTATCATCCACCTTTTGAGTAATGTTATAATGCTATTTTGAGATACAAATTGGAATAGTGTTATAATGCCATTTTTCATCCACACTTTGAGTATTATTACCATGTAGGTTTTTTGTAGGAGCTTGGAGCTTTCATGGAGTCTTATACTTAGCTTTTATATCATGTGTTAATATGCATTATCATCTTAGATTAATTAATTGCTTCATATTTACATTTTAGGCTAGTTTGTTTTGTGTTTGCATTTGAGCATATGCATAATCATGGATAGTTCACTATAGTCGCATATCATCTCACTCATCTCCACTTGTTCATCTATCATCAACATCATCCTTCATTTATCTTGGAATCTGTTATCCTTTCCCTCGTTTTGTTTCATTTACGAGCATACCACTAATCATTCCAACACACATTTGCATACCACTAATCCTTCCACCACACATTTGCACATAGAAATCATCTTAGCTTACATATTAAGAATCAAATCTCATTTTCTAGGAAGTCATTTTAACAACCTTTGTACCCGTAGAAATATGAGGGCCAAACGACTTAATAAATCCCTAGAAATAGAGAAAAACGATATGTATTTGAAAGATTTGATAGTATTACGAATAGAGTAGTTTTACTTGCTTTAAACTTTGAATGTAAACCATCTCATTAATGTTTGTGTTGACATTAGAATAAATCACTCTATACATTCGACATGTGCACAAAATGGTGCCCACGATGGGGCCTTTTCCTCATGTATTACTAGCTTTTTTGATGATTTCATGATTGTAGGTTCATGGTTTATGACTTGGGAACATTTTGCACCAGTTTGGAAGCAATTCTGAGTTGTTTGGAGGAATTTTTGGGTTGTTTTAAGAGTTTTGGCACCTCTTGGAAGCAATGCAAAGAACATTTTCAGCTGTTTTCAGACCATTCGAGCTTGTTCTAAGAGTTTTGGTGCCTCTTGTTAGAGTTTTTGCGCCTCTTGCAAGTTGTCCCAAGACTATTTTCACTTGTTCCGGGACCATTCTGGGCCACTTTAGAGTTTTGGTGCCTCTTGTTAGAGTTTTGGAACCTCTTGCAAATTGTTTTGAGACTATTTTCACATGTTCTAGGACCATTCTAGGCCACTTTTAGAGTTTTGGCAGCTCTTCCACTTGTTTTGGTGCCTCTTGTTAGAGTTTTGGCACCTCTGGCATCTTGTTCTAGGACCTTTTTCACCTATTTTGAGACAATTTTGCACTACTTTTAGAGTTTTGGTGGCTCTTGTGTCTATTTTGGCACCTCTTGTCTCTATTTTGGTGCATCTTGCAATTTTTCACAAAAATCAGAAACTCACATTATGTGTTGTGCATTTGCAGGTTTTCCCAGATTCGTTGTCAAAGACTCAAAACATAAACTACTAACATATTGCAGGGGCTAGATGTTATTTACTTGTTTCCTTTGGTTAAGATATGAACATAGCTTAAGGAAAGGGATAATGAACATCATGTTTCCTTTTGGTTAAGTTAGGAACATAGCTTAATTAAAGGAAAATGAACACCATGTATTTTGTATGTGATGAATGGTAGGCATATGCTCTCCTCTTAACTGGGTGATCCAAAAAGCTAGACTCATTCTTGTTTATGTGTGAGTGTAAGTGGAGTATATGGCATGAGTTCTATCTTTATTCATGCAAAATAAAGATTGATGGAACTATGGGTATACTTTCTTGATTTTGTTTATCCTAGAGGGCCTTCGTTGTGGGAAAAAGTAGTCACCCAAGGGAATGACTAAACTAGTAACACGCTAAAGCCAAGCGACTTCCAACCAGGATATAAATGTAGATAATTTAGGAAACTTCAAGTATCACAAGGATAAATCTAACGAGATGGATCAAAATGGACTCTCGTCGCATGGATTATCCCCCATGAATAAAATGCCCACATTAAAACCCTTGTATATTTTCCAAAATCCTTTATCTATTCTTTAGTGCACCAACGATCATTACCAAGGCAACCACATTCTCGCAGTTTTTACTAAAGGTGATTAGTTTGCCATGGGAGTTTCATGGGGACTAGAAGCTTGGTTGGCCTGAGAAGAGAGTGCACTATAAGGGGTATCTCGTGCAACCAAGCTTCTAAATTAATCTGCTAAAGATAGTACAGTTGGGGTAAAACCTGCATGGAATATAAAAGAATACAATCTTACACAACCTTAGGAGTGTATATTCTTCTTGATGTGTCTTCAAAACAAAACTAAAAAAAAAACACCATAAAAAATGTTTCATTTTGAAAGTGAAAACATTGATTCAGAACTACATTCATTGAGGTAGACAAGTTAGTAGCTTAGGTCCATCCATCTTCAGAAAATCATTCCTTCTAGCAATGTTCAACCTTTCCTTAGGAAAAACAGAGTTAGAATATGTGGCTTACACGATGATTTCATGAAAGGTTAAGATTAGAAAACCAAACATCAAACCTCTTAGTCCAAAACAAAATCAAAGATGTTTTTCTATGCTTTTCAACTTTAGGGAAAGGTTAACCTTCAATTTTTACAAGACAACGTGCAAAAATAATCTAGAGTTATACATGATGTACTATTGTCAAAATCCAAGAATTTTCCAATGTTTTGAGTACCTTAATTATGTTTCTTGAGTCAAAACTTTGACTCCAAGATCATTTCTTAGATACCTTGGAAGTCTAAACATTGTCAAAACATACCTATACAAGTGGAACTTTTCAAATTAAGCCTAGATCTAAAGATTTCAAGGTGCCTAAATCATCACTATCTATCACATCTTTGAATGCAAAACCTAGTTTCATCTTTGGGATTTTTCATCCAAATCTCATGAAACTATGTCATGCAATCAAATCAAACTTGGTCTAATCAATAGAATTTGTCATTCTATTTGACTTAGTTGTAATCCTTGGCACTATTTCAAACTTAGAACAAAGCTTAGTTTGAACCCTAACACTTGTATGTCCATCCAAACAAGATCACAAAAGAGGAAACTCAAGGGCAAGGAACTTGGAACACCCAACTTTGAAATGGGAAAACATAGGAAGTCTGAGTGGTGAAGCTTTCGATATCAAAACTCCCAACATTGAACCTAAAAATAGTGAGATCCCTAGCAACATGGATGATGCAAAAGAAATCCCTATTCCTAGACTCAACAACATGCAAGGGGAAGACATAAACGATGAGGATATCTGACAAGCGGAACAAGACCCCAGCTTTCATAAGTTTTTGGAAAATATTTTTAAAAAAGATGGGGAAAAATACCTATTGATGTTAGCCAATCAAGGAGTTAAAATTCCCCCTAATTTTGATATCAAAATATTGAAAGAACCTCTCCAAAAGCCTGAAAAGGAAACAAAGAAAATGGTTACTTTAAGTCAACAAATGAAAAACCTTCAACAACAAGTTCTAGACATGCAAAGGGTAACTTTGAAATGATACTTGATCAAAGACATTTGTCCATATCCCTTTAATCAATCCATCAACATGATTCCTTTCCCTAAATGTAGTGAATTTTGAAAGTATGATAAATACAATGGTACAAGTAATCCATTAGATCACGTAAGGGAATTCCAAACTATGAGTCTAGAATTTGTGCATGAAGAAACTTATTTGATGAGACTATTTCCACAAAGTCTAGGAGGGAATTTCCTTGAATGGTTTTCGAAGATTACACCCCCCATCAACACATTTCAAGAGTTGTTAAATAGATTTCTCACTCAATACTCTTACAATATCCCACATGATATCACCATGAAAGACCTTTGCAACTTCAAACAAAAAAAGGGTGAGTCCTTCCTCATTTTCTTGCAAAAATGGAGGAGATTTTTAGCAAGGTATTAAAATCGAAGAAGCCTTAGTCAAAAGAGGGGTCATTAAGGTATACAATGAAAACAACTCATCCACTTCCTCTAACAACTACAACAGTGGGGAAAAACCTAAATTTTAGCAATGAAACAAGAGCGTGGGAAACAATGAGGTCATAGCTAAAAATTAAAATACCAAACTCATATTCAACCTAACAGTAGCTGCAACCAAGACTAGTCAAATAAAAAATCCTCCCAATATTCCAAATGTTAGCCAAAACAAAAATATGACTAATCTAGGGACGAAAGCAACACCATTTCCAAACCCTTCCAATTGACAAAAAATTCACACCATTGGGACGATCCTTAGATTCTACCTTAAAGGAGCTTACTGAGGATAAACTTATTATGGTGCTAGAAGCACGAAATTGGGATCCACAAGTCAAGACCTTTTGGTGGAATGATGCTCATTACTATTGTGTGTATGAAAAATAAGTGCGTAAATGAAGATAACTGTTCAAACACACCAATAGGACATTATATCAAAGCAAAATATAAAGAGTAAAGAAGTGCAAACTCAGTATCCTGCTTCTATTGTCGTCCTATTGTCCTCTATCTTTAGTGTTTTTGCTGATTCTAGCTTTTGTGTTCTCAGATCGTAGGCTAGGCTCAACAAACTGTCTTCCTAAAAAATGAGATTTTGCTATGATGTAGATGCAAGATTAAGCTATGATGATGATTTGAAATAATAAACTTGAAATAAACATGATGCTATGAGATTAAATGAACTAAATGTATAAACTCTACTTAATTGCCTATTACCAATGCTTGGATTCACACAGGTATTTATAGAGTTTTTCGAATGATTTTGATTGGCTATCTCGATTAACGGTTGTGATAATTCCTGGCAGATCGAATGGTTGAAGAAAGATGAAATTGAAGAGAGAATAGAAGAACCCTAAAAATAAGATTTTTCTATTTTATTATGAAAGAGGAAAAAGAAGAGAAGATAAGAAATCATCTTTCTTTAAAAGAATAAAAGAAAGATTTAAAGCTGATAAATAATTAATTAAAAAATCAATTATTTATTTGTGGATGACATTCAGCTTTTCTTAATTAAATAAAATATTTAATTAAGCTTTTAAAAGCAAAAGAAAGCTTGTGATAAGAAGAGAGCTTTAATCATGTTTTATTGAAAAAAGCAGAAGATCTCATAATTAAATAAAATATTTAATTATGATATGAGAAGATTGCACAATTAAATAAAATACCTAATTGTGATTTGGAAAGAAAGCATAAGATATTTTTAATTAAATAAGATTTATTTAATTAAATCACTTTTATGAAATTAATTAAATGAAACATTTAATTAATTAGAAGAAGAAAATTAAAATAGAAGAAAGGATATTTAAATTTAATTAAATCAAAAGATTTAATTTAAATTCAGACAGTGATAATTAATTTAAATAAATAAAATGTATTTATTTAATTAATTAAGTGGACTTATGGAAATAATTAAATAAAATAGATTTATTTAATTATGGAAGAGAAATAAGATGAATGAACAATATAATTAAATTAAATAAATTTAATCATATGTAGAGGACTTTAGAAGAAATAATTAAATAATAAATATTTAATTAATTGCCAGGATTATAGACATGACTATTTTTATGCGTATACATTTTGCCCCTCTTTGAAGTGATGTGTGAAACACATTGCTTCAAAGGAAAATAAGAATTTTCCCCTGATATGTTTCTGGTTTTTGATATTTATGATGATGCCTCCTCAGGAGATAAATCACGGAAGAAGAAATTGATAGTGATAGGGGAACAGTGATTTAGCTTTCGATAGATGATGTGTCTGATTCCCCAGGTGAAAAAGAGGATGAAAAAATGGAAAATGCCATTAATGCCCATCCTAAAAAGACCCTTATAAGGTAAAAGGGGTAAAATGAAGTGTCATTTCACCCTGCTGCTACAGTAAAATTTGAGCTCTGAGAATGACCTGGTGAGATGGTGATCCCTGTGCACAGACATAGGTTCGAGCGAGTGCGACGATATCAGAGACCAGTGGCGTATGGACCACCGGTGAGTGATTCGAACCATCTATGTTGTCAAATGTTGCTTTTTAGATCAAATTTGGATCATTTTTAAATCGGTTTGCAACTTTTTCACACGTTTTAGCGCATTTGACAAATCCTTTAGCGCATCTAGGAATTTCCGTAGCGCATCTAGGGATAGATTAAAAAACTGATCCTTTAGCGCATCCGATAGATAGAGTTGCGCATCTAGGGCGAAATCAGCTAGGTAGGTTCCTTAGCGCATCTAGGGCACAGAATTATGCATTTAGGGTTTTGTCCAAAAATGCTAGAGTTGTGCATAGGGTAGTTAGAGTAGCGCATCCGAGATACAGAGTAGCGCATACGGAGTTTTAGCGCATCGGGGAAACAGTGTAGCGCAACTGAGAAAAAATTTAGCGCATATGGGTTTTTAGCGCATATGAACAACAAAATTGTGCAATTAGGAAATTTTTCTGAAAACGCTGATGTGATGAAAAATGATGATTAACATTGCTTCCTTAGTCAATAGATAGATAAAATTGTAGGGCCATCATGCTGATAGGATAGAAAATTTGATAGAGAACTGATAACATTGCTTTCAAAATAGAAAACAAAGAGTAGATAGCTGATAACTTTGTGATGAACGACAAAGAGTAAAATGATTGTTTTGGATAACTTTTCTTCTCGCGATTTTGAAAAACAAAGAGTAGATGTGTGATAAATTTGCATTCTGCGATAGAAAACAAATAGTAAAAAATGGAGATAAAAATTTGCATTCGTGTTTGAAATACAAATAGAAAATGATATGTGTGTTGATAAATTTGCTTTCCTGAAAAGAAAAACAAATAGTAAATGATTATAGAGTAGATTAATTTGACATGCTGATAGATTGATGTAGCACTTGATATGGGTCATTGATATGTTATGTGATATGAGTCTGATTTGATTGATTTGTTGTGATGGTTGAACAAAATAGGAGGCTTTCAAAAGCCTCCAAATCAGAGAGCGGTTCCCATTATGTTGGGAATGGATAGCAGAGCTGACTCCTGCAGAGTTACAGGTGATAGCAGACTGTGGATTGGGACCATTGTTGACCATGCCGCGAGGCATTCGGGCCAACAGGGGGCTATTGACGGCCTTGGCCGAGAGATGGCACTCAAAGCATAACACCTTCCACCTACCGACAGGTGAGATGAGTGTGACGCCAGAGGATGTGTATCAGATTCTGGGGATTCCGGTTGTTGGTGCCCTTGTGGTTTATGACCACAAGGAGATTGGTGGGACTGAGGCGTTGCAGCAGATATGTGGCGATCCCGGTATATATGGTTACTGGATAGACTGGGATGATTTCAGTAGGCATCCTGCTCTAGTAGCGGTGTTGGCTGCATTTGTCGGAGGTTTTCATGGACCAGACCATCAGTCCAAGGGATTCGCCGTGGGTTGGGGGAGGATGCTGGAGTGGATGATTACATAGCCACGGAGATTTTCCTGGGGGAGCTGTGTCTTGGATGATATGTATCACGATCTTCATCAGATTGTTTACAGAGGATCGACGAGCCTGGAGAGTGGAGTTACATTGTTACAGATCTGGGCGTGGGAGCACATTGCTGTCACAAGACCACTTTGCACTAGAGCGAGACCAGCAGGGAGGCCGTATGTGTATGCATATTCTGGCGCAGTTGTCCAGCAGAGCCTGGGCAAGGTAGAATACTAGCGGCGAGTTTTGGATGATGTTGATGTGGTGATATGGAGGCCCTACACAGACTGCGAGGCATGGGTGACCGATCACCTAGAGATGCCTTTTGTTTGCTGACCACGATATCTGATAGGGTGGACACCCTTTATTATTGAGAGGTTTCAGGCACTACGTGTTCTGAGGCAGTTTGGATTCACTCAGGGGATGCCCCAGGGCATTGCTCATTATGGGCGGCGCAAGGGGGATGTAGGATGGGGGCCATGCATTCCATACCAGGCAGCGTATACAGAGTACTCGTCATTATAGCCCGAGGTATGGGCGACAGGCCAGAGGTATTGGATGCAGGGATGACAGACGATTATGCCCAGTATTTTCATACACATCCATTTCCACGGTTCACAGTGCCAGATGAGGCATGGGCGATCAGAGTAGCACCACAGCCAGGAGCAGGGATACAGGGAGGTGTGGCCAGTGGGGAGCAGGCTATGGGTGGAGGGGAGCAGGCTATGGGTGGAGGAGAGGAGGAGGAGGGAGAGGAGAGTGAGGAGAGTGGAGATGGGGAGGAGGAGGACAGCTCAGACGATAGAGATGATGGAGATGATGGGGATGAGGAGAGGCAACAGAGACTAGATAGCCTAGGCAGAGTACTGATTCCTTGGTGGACCAAATCTGGTGGTAGGCCTCAGACAGTGATTAGGGTGACATCCTCATCTCAGCAGGCACAGATAGATGCTTTGTAGGGTCAGGTGCAGACCTTTCAGGGGCAGCAGGCACAACTACAGAGTCAGTTAGCGCAGGCTCAGAGCATGATAGTGCAGTTATAGGCACAGCTTGCACAGGCCTAGACACAGGCATAGGCACAGGCACAGGCACAGGTACAGGCACATGCATAGGCACAGGTACCTGGCCCAGATTCCCAGGTGTCACAGTTGATAGTGGCAAGGGATGCCCTTAGACGGCGAGCACTGGAGGCTGAGGGTGTGGCACAGAGGCTGATGGGTACCGTAGAGAGTACCTCCTTACGAGAGGCCATTGCAGAGGGGTTCAAGGATGCTAGGGAGGCCGAGTACTATAGAGTTCGATATGAGGAGTTATGCCCTCCTGAGCGGCGAGAGCCATATCCCAGATCGCACAGCAAGACCAGGACCCGATCACGGACATCGACACATGGTAGAGAGGTTACAGGGCCTCGACGGGATCTTGATGCCGGGACGAGTGGCAGGCCACCTCCTTCCGGACCGGCTCCTTCAAGGGCATCCACCAGTTAGCCATTTTGGGGCTGATTCATTATGTATATTGAGTTTTGATCATGTCTTATGTATGATGTTCTGACCTTGTTAGCTTCATTAGACATTTGGACATTTGTATTATTTTGATGAGCGATGATATGCAACGGCGATGTTTCTAATGATGTTATGTTCATGTGTTTGTGATATGAGATGGATTTTGATATGCTTTTTGCTATGTTTGCGGACTAATCATTATGATGCAGGATGGTGTAGTAGTTATGATGTGAATGCAATGATTTTGTGATGATGTATGTATATATGTGAGATGTTAATTTTTTTGAATTTTCCATATATGAAATGCATCGTGATATGATAGATAATGAATGTGGTATGAATAATGATGAAAAGATAAATGATATGTAAAATGGTAATATGATGATAATGAAATGATGATAAAATGATAAATGATAAATGATAATGGTGATGAAATGATATGAAATGATTAAATGATTAAATGATGAAATGATAAATGGTAAAATGATAAAGGATAATGATACAATGATAATGATACATGAGAAGGATGATGATAATGAGAATGATAATGAATAATAAATGATATGGGAATGATAAAGATAAATATGATAAAATGAATGATAAAATGAGAATGAATGATAAAATGATAAATGAACCCTGAATGGATGCAATGAATCAAATGTCCAAATGTCCTCCACAAAGACTCAAAACTATACGACAACCGTTAATGCGTTCATTCAGCCTTGCAAAATACTGATGTGAATCCAATATGCAGATATATGCAATGATCTAATGAATATGCAACTATATGCAACTAACCAGTTTGTTAAACCTTTTAGAAGCCTTCTTGAATCATCATAGAATGGTTTAAAATGTTGGAAGTATGTACAAGCATCAGAGGGGAAATTAGCGCTAATGATGACCAGAATACAACTTTCATGAATTTTGATATAGCAAGCGAACACAAGCATCGAGGTATAATTGAACCAAGATGACCTGAGCATTTCTTGCATAAACAGACAAAGATTAATCACCTTTCTAATGCAAATGTGGAACTATCATCGATGATATTGCTTTGATCGTCATGTCCTGTGACATATTTGCATCAGATTGATTGTTAACCTCAAGACAGCAGACAAAGAAAAATCATTCTTGTTCCTTGCTACTCTAGTTCAGTACATCATTGAGTGTGCTCTAGAGTAATGATATCGAAAATCAAACAACTTTTGGTCAAACATGTAATACTATTATTTCATGCATTATTCAGATTTCTGGATCATCCAATAGACAAGGATATGATATCTTGCTGAAAAGTGTTTCATGATCGGATAAAGTTGTTACATGAGTTTGTTGTTTGTTTGCATGCTCAGATTCTATGTCACGGTCTAGCTGTTTTGGTATGCTCTAAAAGTTAAGTGCCCCCAGTTGAGTTTTTCCCTGTTTATTGACACAACTTGCGAAAAGGAATATGTACAAACGATCAAGCGATGGTAAGACGTTTTTAACCCTCTAGGAAAATGGCAGTAGGATGATGCGATTAATGACCCTAAGATGTGAAAAAGATGTGGAAAAAGGGAAGCTTTGAAAAGACAAAGTGCAAAACAGGAACTAATAAATGGAGAGGTACAGATAGCGTCTGTTTGCTAGATTTTCACTATCTGTATTTATTGCATTTTTTTTTATTTCTTTTTGATTTTTTTTTTTTTAATTTTTTTTTTTTTTTTTGTATTTTTCTGTCAATAAATTTTGCTGTTTGCAGAGTTTCACCCTATGACATTCTCTTTTTGATTTTTGTA
>VDFB02377875.1:0-62264 GCA_007258455.2 Sequoia sempervirens
TTTGTGTTGCATAGGAGTGTATTTTTCTATTTTTTCATGTCCTTGGAGTTTGAATAACAAGAGGGTATATTGCTTTCTCCACTCTTATGCATCCTCCTTCATCCCTTCCTTATCCATGGTTGATAAGGTTAGTTTCGACATTCTCAAAAGTAAGTTGCCTCCAAAAATCAGTACCTTTAATAGTTTGATCTTTCATCAACCTTCCCCAATTGTCTTGAATCTTTCATACCTTGGATGGAATCTACACCGAGAGTTGAAGTTCCTCTAGAAAATGTGTTTCACTCAATTACCGTTCTATTAGATTGTGCTCTAGAAAATTAAAGACCTAATTTTGAATGGTAGAATTTAGATTAGCAGTATTTTTTAGTACCCTATGAATGCATGTGCTATGTCATTATTTTATTAAGTAAATCCATCAAGGAAAATTTGGGAGATACGAACCTCTTAGAGCATTACAGCTAGCTCTAGTGATACCTATGGTGCTCCTAATGGCACTAGAATCCCCTTAAGGTGCTCCTATCCAATAAATTTTGACATACTTAAGGCCTACACATACACTCATTCAATCAAGAATTATCCAACAAAACATTCATGAAGTAAAAATATAATTTTAAGAGATTCAATTATTCATGAAATTTCTATTGGTTACTCAAATGTTTTAATCCATTCAATAATTATTTTTCCCAACATCATACACTTTTAATATTGTTTATAGTTTCCATAATGATTCCATAGAGTACATAGTGTTCATCCATTTTAATAAAATTTGAGTGAAGAGAATACTTTTCTTTTATGTCATAAATGTGAGCAAATCAAAATCCACTAGGTAACGAAAAGAGAAAGAGAGCTACCTCTCAATTTTATTAACATCATTAAGCATCAATGGAGGTTTGTGACACTCTAGTCAAACCCTAAGTTAGAAAGAAGAAACCATAGGTTTGGAACACCTAAGTTTTACTTTAAAGCACACTCAAAGGTATACAAAAATACATAAGAATCTAGTCAAGGTCCATCACAATACTCACAAAATAATTTCTAATTTTTCTTACAAGATCCTCACAAGACTCTCAGAAACAAACTACTCTTAAGTTACCAAAAAGGTAAGAAGAAGCACTTTTACACAATGGAGTTATTACAAATTCTTCATTAGTGATGCACATGCTTATACCAAGAGAGCTCAACAAAAAATGGTAAAAAAATTAAACAAGTGTTTGAAAAAAAATGGTTTAACAAAATGTCCAAACAAGGTCAATAAGGGTTTAAATAGAGACAAAGCCAAAATGATCAACATAATATTTTTGTAAGAAAAGGAAGAAATGATATTAACAAGATGGAAAATGTATAAATATATACTACATAAGCTAGCAATGAAGGAATCACACACCTCATTTCAATTCATATTTTCTTATAAAGATAATCAGTATAAAGAAGAGACATAGTTATTCAATCCTTTCAAGCCTTTAAAGAATTTCCACAAATCACCATATGAGCTCATTCAAGCTCTAAATTGTCCCTAAAGAGGAAAGCATTTATTAATCACCAAACAGAGCTCCTAGAAGCTTCAAAAATCCATTCACAAATATATAAGAATCATCTCCAACCATTGGAAGAGTACCTATGTAATAATTAGAATAAAAACCCACAAAGGATTAAAATTTCAATGTTCTCATGAAATTTCAATCCCTCCAGAAATTTCATTAAAGCTCTTCCCATGATTTTTCTCCCAAAATTATATTCCTAAAATGAATTAATGAAACAAAGAGAGGAACACCCCTCAAGATAAAACCAAGAAAACATGTTAACTAACTCAACCCTAATACTTACACGTCCTTTCCAAATAATTCATGGCATGCATCTATTTTATCTCAAGGAAACTCAGGAAAAAAAGAAACTTAAAATACAACTATCAAGTGAGCACAAAATACACACACACACACACACACACACACATTATAGTTAACATTACCTTAAATAACCAAAATCCAACTCAACAATAGGATGAATAAAATTAATTTTAAAAATAAATTATTTTCAACAAGCCTTGTGAATACACATATATAAATGTTTAACAATATGGGGGTTAATAGAACTCAAACTCAAAAATCTAAAGTAAAGGAAATAAAATTAAATTGAAAAAGAGAATAAAATTCCACTACTAAACTATACTGAATCAAATCAAAGCACATGAATTCTAACCCTTTTAATGTATGTGAAATTCAAAAGAACATTAAAAATAAGATAACTAAACTATGAAGATACAACCACAAGTGATCACAAGCATGATAATAGTATCATTCATCCACAAGGTGGAATGAGATGGTACAAAAGGTGATCCATGGTAATACCTTCTCTACTTGCCTTTTGTTGTCCAATACTTACTAATTTTTTGTACACTCAATGTGCACACCAAATATCATCTAAAATATATAGTTGAAGTAATATCGGGTTAAATTGATACATCAACATATAATTAATGACATGTAAGATATCACATAATTTTTTATTCAATAAATAAATAGTCACATTATGGTTCATGATCATACCACATCATCTATGTGTTGATTAGATTAAATATGGGAAGGCACCACACTCATTACAAAACAACCATACATACCTAATGAGGGGGCTAATGAGAGATGAGACACCCAAAAAAAATGGAATAGAAACTAACATAATAGTCAAAAAACCAAAAGCAAAGAACAGTAAGAAACTAGCTCATGGGACTATACCAGCTACTAGTCTCCCAAAAGCTTAAGACCACTAATGGCCTACCACTCCTTAGCCAAGAAGTGGAGTTTCTCATCTAAGGAAATGAGCCCCTTGTGCGTAGGTTGGATCTCCTCACTACTGAGTAGAGAATAACTACCTTCTTTCTTGACTTTATTTTTTGAGTGACTAAAATCATGACTATCCTTTGAGTCTCTTTTACCATGAGTGTTGCAAAGTACTTGTTGAAAGAACTGTATAGTGACCATGGTATTCTTGATATTCTCCTTGCTTTAATTCATAATTTCTTTTACACACTTTAGGTTTTTATCCTAGATGTTGTGCATGGTGGAAATTTCATCCTACAAGTTCATCTTATCATCCTCTATACCCACTAACACTTTGATTTTTTTCACCTCACTTTCCTAATTTGTCCATTTATCAAAGGACTTAGTGAGGCAGGATAATAGATCCTGAATACCCATCATCCTTGACCTCACCCAACAAGCTCACCTTGAGGTTGAGCACCTTCTCCTTTGGATTTTTTCCTTGGTTTTAATAAGTTGGGTTAGTAACCACTTAAGAATATCATTCTAAATATTGATGACTATTGAGATATCATTCAACTTTTTCTTCAAGGAAACATACAAAGCACATACATCATTATCCAAATTGGGATATTTGGAGGCACCATCCAAGTTAACACATAAGTTGGGGGATCTTTGAGGGTTGGGAGGATTAATGGGCAGGGGGATTTGGAAACCTTAAACACATCTTCGTGTGTAGGGGAGCTAGTAGCGGAGTTGTCAAGGGTAGGTTTCCAAGAATCATTATCTAAGTTCTTCAAGTTTTTTGAGTTTTCAAAACTAGAGGTAGATAAAGGGGTGGGGTGAGAGAAATAAACACATTTTTTAGAGTTAGGAGTGGGGTCCTAAGTAATAGGGGCTTTGCCACACACCCTAGTATTTTGTGAGTGGAGGGAGGAGTCACCTTAGGTCAAGTCGTGGAAAGGGTTATCTCCAAGGGATTGGCATGGTTTCTAATGACAAGGGAGTTATTTTTAATAGAGACTAATGAAGGAGATAGAGCATCCTGGTGGTGACATAAATGAAATACTAGCCCTTGGTGGATGTGAATGGTTTTACTTATACCCTACACAATATTTATAGACTACTCCAGAGAAGAGAGAACCCAAAAAGAAAAGTTCATTTTGACATTATATCAAAAATTATTTATCATGGGAAAGAGGCAGACATAGAAACATCAAAACCGACCCTCCAAAGTAATATACCTCATTAACACCTCCATAATCCTTCTCCACACCCCAAGAAGGTCAACTCTATTGAAACCATTCTACAACCGATTATTTTTTTACCCTTCTTTAGGAACCTATCCATGTTCTTTTGGTAATTCCCCTTTGACTTCTGAGGAAAGTAGTTCCCATCCAAGGAAAGCTAAATGGCATCAATATTAATCTCTATGTTAAAATGGAAGGTGCATTCACCAATGGTGAAATTTGCCTCATTTTAGGAACTAGCAAATTCTATCAATTTATTGGGGTCTTGTCCAATCACTCCCTCAACATATGAGCCCTATTTTCCTCTTTGGATTATTGTCCATACATCTCTGCCATTTTTCCATATGTCATAGGAGGAGGTTTCATCTCGCACATGATCACCACCCATGGAGTAATTTGCAACCAATAGAGCAAGTGACAAAATTTATATAAGCATCCAAAAGAATTCCTAATCTAGGAATGAAAAATATTATGAAAATACTAGCCAGACAAGGTAGATCACCATAAATGCAATTCATTCGAGTTGTTTATAGGAGCTAACAAAGAGTTCAATTGAATCTCAATGGTGTTGTATGTTAACAATATTAGATATTAAGTCACAAAAATGTTTGAGGATGAGAGAGATATTTTTCCAAATAATAATTTTGGAAGTGAGAGCTCCTAAGTTGGTGAAAGCATCTGCCCCTTTATTGCCATTTCTATACACATGGGAAGATCTGAAACTTTCAAGATTCACCATGAATTTTTGTGCTAAAAGGATGGGGTCTTGGAGGGACCAACAAGGTTTCAGCATCCCAGTTAGGATCATAATTGTATTTCTAGAGAATCCTTTGATATCCAAGTTGGAGATACCTACATTTGTGGAAATACATGATACCATGGTAAGGTGTCACCACCTCCACAAAATTTGAGGTTTGAACTCAAATATTTACCACATATTCCAAGAACATTTTCCCATTGTGGTCTCTGATGACACCACCCCCACTTACCTGACCTGGTTTACCTTTGACCAAGCTATCAAAATTGAGCTTAAGCCAACTAGGCTTGGGGGGAGGGGGGTACAGACCTATCACATCATCTATGTTAACTTGTAATAATCTTTAATTAAATCTTAGAGTAGCTCACATGAGTGAAGGTGTGGCCATAGTGACGCTCAACCACAAATCATTTAATTTCTACTCCCTTAGCTCTCGTCCCTATATGTAAATAAAGAATCAAATACTTGAGTGTGTAGATAAACTAAAGGAACTCACAAATTGTAGGTAGAGGCATCTATCATATTAACACATGTGTACTTCACCTTTAACTAGATACACTTGCATATCATATTTTGTATGGAATTTTATGGAATAATTCCTTTCTTACAACTTGAAGCGAATAAGGTTTCGATCAAGTCACTTCTTGGTTGTTCCTATTTGACCTGAAATCAAAGGATCTAGCCATGGGCAGGTTGAGAAGAACCTTCCCTTGCAGACACTCTCCATTCATATGTTACCCAAAGTATAAGGGTTGGTAGAAGGTACTAATGCTTTCATCCATGTTAATTGGTTAATCTTTAAGAATAAAGTTTTCCAATTGGAATCTAAATTTCATTACATAGATCTGATCTTTAATAATTTACTAATGAGCAAACAAAAGTTCCTACACAATGTGTACACTTTTAGATAATTCACCTACAAAACCAATTTATGCAGTCCTTATTACTTATTGGTGTTCATACTTATAAGTACTTTATATCCAAGCTTTAATTTTTTGAAAAATTGCCTCCATTTTAAAAATTACTATTACTCCAACATATATTTTCTATCATAAACAATTTCTCATGCATGCAGATGAGAAAAAAATATTTGATGAGTATGTTCTTTCCAAAATCAATATGTTACAATTTCTTGAAATTATTTGAATAAAATAATCATTCATGTGATATATCAAAGAAGCCTTTGTTATTATTTTTTCAAAATTTGGAAATTTGT
Organism: Sequoia sempervirens; assembly: GCA_007258455.2. Taxonomy (NCBI): domain Eukaryota; kingdom Viridiplantae; phylum Streptophyta; class Pinopsida; order Cupressales; family Cupressaceae; genus Sequoia; species Sequoia sempervirens. Next base: position 5,977 of record VDFB02377875.1, read on the forward strand.
TGTTAGCCATTTAAGAGACCAAAATTTATCATTTACTTAAGTGTCCCTTGTTTAGTACACACTCTCCTTGTTTAATACACACTCTCCTTTATACATAGGAGCTGATCTCTCTTCAGATATCTACTCAACCTTGGGTCATAACTAGTCCTTTGGTATTCATTTAAATTCTTTCCTTACCCTAAGAAGATATAAATAATTGTGCAAAAAAGGTGGATTGAAGGGCTGATAAAATGGATTTTAGGAGTACATAAATAAGCAAAATGTGCCAAAATTTTGGAAAAATGATTTATAATATCGTTAGACCACCTTGTTGTTTTTATGTAGGCTTCTTGGAAACTCAAGGAAAATTATTTCTAGCTATATGATTTGATTGATTTTGTTGATCATTTTTTCATCTATATGTTTCATATGTTGAAGGATTTAGTAAATTGAAAAATCTCACTCAGATTTTTAGTCCTTAGCAGACTACTTCTATAGATTTAAGATTTACTATATTTTTTCCTACATGGAGTTTTAGGATCCTTAATAAATATTTTACTAATTGTTAAGTATTGTATTTCACATACAAATAAGAGGTAGGATACCAATTTTGTTGACATGCATTACTGAATATAATTGGTAAATAGTACTAGCATATATATCGTAAATTTAAGATATATAAATTACGCTGAGATATATCGAGTTGTTTAATTTTTCATCATTCAACTTTAATATACATATATTAAATTGAAAAATTAAACGCCTCAATATATCTCAACTTAATTTATATATCCTAATTTTTTTAAAAACCTAACATGAATTAATATATAATTATACTATATTATTTTATTATATTATTAGTTATATTAATAAAAAAAACCCTAACAATAACCCTAACCCTAATACCTATTCATGACGATAAACCTATTCATGATGATAACCCTAACCCTAACCCTAACCCTAACCCTAACCCTAATCCTAACCCTAACTACAATCCTATTTAAGATGAAAAAACCTATTTGTGATGATAAACCTAACCCTAACCCTAACCCTAACTATAATCCCTATTCGTAATGATAAAACTATTTGTGATGCTAACCCTAACCCTAACCCTAACCCTAATTCTAATCCTAACCGTAACCCTAATCCTATTTGTGATGATAAACCTAATCCTAATCCTAACCCTAACACTAACCCTAACCCTAATCCTAACCCTAATCCTAAACCTAATCCTAATCATGATGATTGTGGATGCCAAATCTGCAAATGGTTAAACCTTAACATAATATCATCATGTTAGTCATTTGAAACACATTAGATTAAACATCCTTATGAAATACTTAACCATGCCTAAATATGCAAAACTAAATAGAACCGAATAACTAATTGTAAGCATATAAGAACATGATCAAAACTTTATTTCATATTGGATTGGTGCTATTGTGGAAAATAGCCCTTTCCCAACCCTTGATAATATCAATGATGATGATGCAATGGAAAAAAGTTCTCAAATGAAGAGAGTGACTTTGCATAAGCTTTGTAGATGATTTGAGGAAGAATCGACCCCTTATTTATATATTTTCAAATTGGAAAAATTCTCATAAGAGAGAAATGTGGGATAAAGATTGGACAAATGAGATGAGGCCACTTGTCACATTATGATAGGTTGAGGAATGTGCAAGTTTAGGCCAATGTGCCCAATATAGGGAGATTCAAATTTGAATTTGTGAAATAAATGTTGAGTGGGAGACATGAAATAGAGAAGTTAATGCAATGTTGAAAGGGACAAGTCAACTTGTCTTCATTTTCAAACCTAAGGGAATATTCCAAAAAGGTGCTTTGTTGAGGGAAAATGATGATTTTAATAAATCAATAAATTGATTTATTGGTGCAAGTGGGAAAAGCTATAGGATGTTACAGGCATTAGATTAGATTTAATCAAGATTAGATTAGCTTAAATGATGATTAGGCGATTTTGACCCTTTTGACTTAAATATTTTGATTTATTTTAGTCAAAAGGGATGGAAGGTGATTTCAGATTTAATTAAATAAAGGTTTGATTTATTTAATTAAAAGGATGATGATAGGATCAAGTTGATTTATTTAATTTAAATTGATAACTTTAGGAGATTGATAAATAAACTTCATTTATTTGTTGAATGGATGAATATGACCTAATTGAATGCATGATGTCTACATTTTGCCCCTCTTTGAAGCAATGTACTTGCTAAGTTGGTTCAAAGAATAATCTTACCATGATCAATTTTAAAAAAAAAATCTGATTTTTCAGATGCCCCAGCAGAAAGAAGTACACTGGTACATGGCCCCCTCGAGAGATCGACCAAAAAGATTCAATTTGAAGGTCGATCTTGTGATAAAGAAGTTAAAAATGGATGGTTATGATGAGATGGTTTTAAGATGCTTAGAATAACCAATCTATATTATCCTAAACAATTAAAATGATGATATGATGTGCCGATGGATGAGATGGATGATGTGATATGCTATGATTATGCAAATGCGTAGATGGATAGATCTATATTATGATGATGATTATGCAATACATGTGAAATGATCGGTGTTTCCTATTATGTATGATATGAATGATATGTGGCATGCTAATGGTTTGTGGATGTAGGATGAATGCATGATGGATGCAGGATGGATGCATGATGGATGCAATGATGGATGCATTGGTGATGTTATGTTAGTGTGGAGAGAAGAAAGAAGAAATGAGATGATAACAAGAGGATCTAACAAGTCTATGATCTGATGAAACTTTATTAGAGATGATGATGATGATGATGATGATAGATGATGATGATTTGCTTATCAAAGATTAGGATTTTAAAAGAGCTACTTACCTTATGTTTGATAACACATGTAGATACAATGCATCAAGGTATAAAGAAACAGGATGTCATTGTACCTAGTGTGATGGAATTTGACTCAAAAAACATATAGGAGTATTCTTGTTCACACTTGACATAAGAAAACCTTGCTAGGATGTACCTAACAGAGCAAGTATTCACCAAGTTATATTACAAGAACGTCCAACCAGCACAACAGACAAAAGATAATGATCGTTGCCCCATTCCTATCTCTCTAAATCCCTCGTTTAGATATCATCGAGAGATCCTAAGATAAATCAAAAGAAAAGATCAAGTACACAAACAAGTCAATGTTCTTCATACCTCTAGCCAAAGGGATTTGTGTTGATAGGATAAGAATCCAAGTGATATCCAAAAATGATGCCCATTGTCAGAACGATATATCCTAGGACATGCATTGTATAGGATGATGATGGTTTTATAAGTTGATTGATAAGCTATTGATATAAGTATGACTGACATGTCTAAAAATGATCAAGATTTTCATTTTGTTTTAAAGGTTTGTTGTTTTGATTTTGATTTTACAATTGAAGGTTGCTTTTGCTGACTGCTATGATTGTTTCTGTTTGTGTTGCTAAAGGATGAAGGTGACGATCAGATTATTTTGAGTGAAAGCGAGATGAGACGAATGGATTTTTTCAAATATTTTGATGTTTTTGACATTTTGAAATGTTTTGAGGCTGTTTTTTCTATTTTTGAGATTTTTACAAATGTTTTGATTTTTTTTATTTTTCAAATGTTTTTGGATTTTGTGAGATTTTATGAATGTTTTTGGATTTTGATGTTTTTCCCAAATGCTTTTGATTTGACAACCAAGACTGAAGATGAGCCTGCCCACGCTAGTTTTCCTCGTGAGACCATTTAGTGTCTGTGATTCCATGATTTTGACATTTTCTATTTTATGAGTGTTTTTGGATTTTTTGATGTTTTGAATGTTTTTGGATTTTCTGATTTTTTGATGTTTTTAAATTTTTGCATGATTTTGATGATTTGGCTATGGACATGTGTGATGTTATCAGTGCTCTGTTTGGGATTTTGTTGAAGACCAAGCTAAGGTTGATGGATTTGATTGATGGATTGATGATGATGATAACATTGTTGAGGATACACAACAATGCAAGGATTTGATTGATCAAGATTGATGATGACAAAATTATTGAGGATGTACAACAATGAAAACATTGATTGATCAAGATTGATGATGATAACATTGTTGAGGATGTACAACAATGCAAGGATTGATTGATCAGGATTGATGAAGCTTTATTTGGAACAAAAGTTGTTCAAATGATTTGATGTGACGTTTGGCGTGCAACTTAGATGCAACTGATACTAATTCTTTGAATTGATGTTCGATGAAAGATGAAGCTTGATAAGGCTAATTTTCTCATCAAAATATGCCATGGGCTAGTGATTCAGATTTTGGATTACAGATGCTTGACCAATTTGATTTCATGTTTGTTAATGTTTGGATCGCCACATAAGTTGGAGGATATAGATCAAGATTTATTCCTAAAGCGAGATCTAAATATCCGCCCTCAGTGTCTAGCAATGTACAGAATGCCATGGATGGATGCTTGGATAGGTGTATGGATGGATGGATATGAAAAGCATGCAAAGGATGCCAAGGATTATCTTGCGATAAGATGAGGTGTTCAGATAACGAATGCTCATTTGGATAATGCTTCATGGCTCAGATAATGTTGGATAGGATAAGATCAATGAAAATGACCCATGTCAAGGTGTTTACCATAAGCAAGCGTAAAGTGTTCCCCAAACTTTCATTAAGATCAAGATAACTTGGATGATGGATGTAGGTGGATGAAAATGGATTGGATAAATGGCTCATGGATGAATGGATTTATTATGGCTGAGATGGATGGAATGTTGGATTTACTACAGATTGGATGAGATGCTTTCTCCTAAAGTAGCACACATAGATGCTTGATTCCACACATGACACCTATTTGCCAGGTTTTCATCATGGTCTTTTCCAAAGCACCACTCATGCGGTTTTCACTAGAGGACAAATTTTTTTCTTTACTGCTTTCAATCCTTTTTCTATTTTTTTTGGATTTTCATATTTTTATTTACTTTTAATGTTTTTGAAAGATTTTAAGCTCATGCTAAATCACAAGGTGTTGTTGATGTAGATGCACTTGTCATAATGTGCCATTGATATCCTGCTTGAAGAAGCTACTTTTCTAAGATACGTTCACTTGAATGCACCTTTTGGGATTCTTGATCTGCTTTATTGATACTAGGGTTAACTTTGTCTTTGTGCACACATCGCAATAGAGTTCCTTTAGAATCCTTATGATGAAGGGTCTTTGCCAATACATGGTCAATGTGAGAACTGGATATCATGCATGGAGGCATGTATGGAGTGTGTTTAGGGATAAAAGATGGATTGGTTAATAGTTTGGAACCTTTGACTCTCCAAACTTGGGAGGATGAGAAATGATGGGTGGATACGAAGGTTTGCATGGAATTAGGACCAAATGATTGATACACTTTGTACGTCGCTTGAAAAGCCTGCTTTTTCTTTTGTGGACATCTTTGATGGATACTTTTTCCTCTTTTATTTTTCCCCATGGTTTCTTTAACTGATGGAGTTTGATAGGGATAATATTTCTTTGTATTTTTTTGTATCCATTTGTATTTGATTTTTCCATTATTCTTTCCAACTATTTTTTCTTTGATAACATTCTTTGTACTTTGATTTAATCCTTTCTTTCAAAGGTGGTCCCAATTCATGGATGGGGTGATGGGTGAAAGAAGTTCATGATGTGACTAGTTGTAGTATTGGCATCGGTTTCATCATAAGGATTCTTCATGCTCCCTATGTTGATGTTTGCTTGAGATGAAGTTTCCCCCAGTATTGTGGAAGTAGTACCTTCATGCTTTGATTCTGCCTATTCTAAGATGTCTTGTTCAATAAACATGCTCTGACAAATGACTACTGTAGATGACACTGTTTCTATTTTCTACTCTGCTAACTCTGGATTATACTGTTTTGTCTGACTTGATTCCTTGAGTGTATAATGTTGGATATCTTTATTCATGATGTCCTTAGTCTGAATTTGTGATATGTATGATACTGTTGTTGACAACTCTGTTTGATTGTAGGAATCAATAACCTGTTCTTTTTGTGTAATAATGTTAGGAGTAAAGGGATTGTTTTCTGAATGAAGATCATCTACGTGTCCATCCACTGAAAGAATCTCATGGGTAGATGGAGGAGTATGTGCATCTTGCATAAATAAGAGAGTTTCCATTAGATCATTGTAGTATCTTGGAGATACAAATTCTTGATTTTGAATGATTTCGGAGTCGCTTTCGACATGCTTTGGATCAAGTTCTTGACATGGGTCAATTTCAAAGGATGGATTGCTTACAAAGGGTTCTTGGATGTCGTCATTAGACATGGTAAGTGGTTCAATATCCTCAAGTGTTTAGTTTAGGGTTCCTTCAATATCTATAACCATGAGGTTGAAGGATGTCAACATGTCTTGGAAAGGACCATTGCTAGACTTTGGTGAAATGTTTTGATCATGCTTTGGAATAAACTTTGGGCATATGTCCTCTAACTCATAAGGCGATGTAGGGAAAATTTCAATATGATCATTGGTTGATGGATCATGCATTATGTCAATAGAATCAAATAATTCTAACACTCCTTGAAATAGATCACTAAAAAGTGGCTCTTGATGTATGGTGAGTTGATCATCAAATGAGGTGGAAATGTCTTCAATGTGCTCCTTAATTGAGAGATCTTGAACATTGTTTCAACAATTGTGGCAAAGAGATTGTGAATGTCTTCAACCATAGAGTCAAGTGATGTTGACATTTCTTGAATTGGATCATTGTCAAGTATTGTTGGTGGATTTTGATCATGATTGAAAAGTGACTCTTGACCTATGTTGATTTGATCTTCAGACGAGATAGAAACATCTTCAATGTGATCTTTGATGGATAGATCTTGATCATTGTTTTCAAAAATTGTGGTGGCGAAATTGTCAATGTTATCACCAGTGGTTATCATTTTCTGTGTTTGTGCTTGTGTTTGTTGGGTAGCTTGAAAGGCTTGGACAACTTGATAGGCTTGTTGCACTTGTTGAGCTCATGTTACTTTTTGAATGGCTAGATATTGTTGGATGGCCTTTTGGTAGGTTTGGTGAGCTTTTAGTGCAATGTTATATTGTCTTGCTATGTTTGGTTTTGGTGGTAGTGGTGGTGGATTTGGAATTGTGTTGGATGTAGTGATTGTGAGGGTTTGAGATATGATGGGATTGATCGAGGTTATAGGAATGGTCAGAATGACTAAGGTGATAGGCCCTTGGGAGACCATGTTTTGATTTTTTGGGATCAACATTGTTGCTTGATTGAATACCATATGTTGGTGTGATGTCAATGGTATATTTAAAGGATTTGACGTGATGGCTTGATTGGTGTTAAGTGGATTGATTTGGATGGAGTGATTGGTGCTAGGTAAAGGGGGAAGCCCTAAACCAAGGAATGATGTTGATATGGGTAATGGTGGTGGAGATGTCTCTTGGTACAATGAATCAACTATTTTGGTAAGTGTAGCATTTTGATCTCACCAAATTTGATCCTGATTTCAATCTTGACTCCCTTGATATAGCTGATTTGGTTTTTGTTTAAGAAAATTTGGGATGCATACTTGTTTTTTTTGAATGGGATCATGGAAAATTTGATTTTGGATGATGTTCAAATTTGACATGATAGGTTGAAATTGAACATTGTTGATGTTGGGAATCACATTGCCTTGATTTAGGTAGCTTTGATTTTGCATCATGTCACCTTGTCTTGAGGTCGTTAACATCTTGTTTGGACTCTAAACAACATCTGTGCGATTTGCAAACATATTTATCCCAAATTTTTCTAGATTCATGTTTGGAAAACTTGTACTTGGTACATTCTCTTTTGGCATGTAGGGATTCGGTGGGATGACGTTGTTTGTTTGAAGGCTCATGCATTGATTGTTCGGTTGGTGGATTTGTAGGTTTGGACTTAGATTTAAATCTACCATTGGGAAAGGTGTCCCAAACTTTGATTTGGGAATACTCACATTTGTTGTACTATTGACATTTATCGAAGGTAATGATCCCATGTATGGTTTGTATAGATGCGAGTGTTGATAATCAATCGGTGTTGTAAGGCTTTGAAAGTTAAATTGACTTGGTTTACTCATGATGTATGGATCAAGTTTGTATTCCATGTTCTTCTTGTGTTTTGACCTTGTTGCAAAGGTGACCTCTAAGGTTCTTAGGACCAATGATGAGATGAAGGATGAAAGGGGTGAATGATATGAGTGTTGAACATTTAGGAACTTTGGATCAATGCTAGACTTAGGGCTTGATTTTTATTGGTTTGATTTGGGTAATGAACTTGTAAACCCTAAAATGTAATATGTTATCTTAGGATGAACTTGTTCAAAGGATTGCTGATTTAATTAGAGGTATGAGAAAGGATACATTCCCATACTCCTAACTAAACAAGTTGATTTTTGGTTTGATGATTTACCCAAGTCTAGAATGATGTTTTCAAATCTCTAAAGTTGTTTGGTGGGATGGGTTTTGATAGATGTTTGGGATGGATGAATTGTTTGATTTGATCCTAAATGTACCTAGGAAGGACTTGTTTATAAGACCAAGATAGTGAAGAACGTTCCTTTCTCTAAGAGTAATTCAAAATCAAAAGACCAATGCTTGCATGAAAATCATATAACCAAAAGATGCCAAGCACATGTGTATGGTCCAATTGATTTAATCTTTGCTTAATGGATTCTTTTTACCATAAACACACTCTTGATTAGATTTTGAATCTAGACATCCAATGTCTCAACTTTCCCCTTATCCTGCAAAGTGTATTATGTGGAAACCAAGGAAATTTGAGGCAAGAGTTACCTATTGTTGACCTTGTGGGAATCCATAAAAATCTGCAAATACTAAACTTCAATGATGGGTTAGTATTCTACAAATCTATCAAAATCTCCCTATGAAATAATGCAAAATTCTCTCTAACATGATAACAAAACAAACTAAACTAAAATCATAAGAAATATATAATGCATACCTATTCCATAGTGGATTGGTGTCAAATGTGCAAATGATCATTTCCCAATCCTTGCTTAAAAGATAAAATGATGAGATGTAAAGGAGATGAAGAGAAAAATTAGTTCTCAAACCAAGAAAATCATGAAATATTAATACTATATTTTCTTGAGATCAAATAACAAGAATGAATAAAGGATCCACCAATTTATGAAGAGCTACCACACAGATAGCCAAAGATGCAAGACCTAGAAAACAAAGTCACAGGAGCCAAACTCAAATTTGTGCAACAAATTTTGAGAGGGGATGAAACAGTACCACACAAGTAGAGATGTATGTCAACTTGTCCTCATTTTCAAACTTGAGGAATATCTCCCTATAAATGCCATATTGGCGAAAATGATGATTTTAATAAATCAATAAACGACTTTTATTAAAAGTGGTACACCAGAGCTGTGACAGATTAGTTGAATAATTAGCCAGCTTTAATGATGATTAGATATGGACTTTAAGACTAAATATTGATATTTAATTTAAAAGGATGGAATATGCATTATGATTTAATTAAATGAATGTTTGATTTATTTGATTAAAAGGTTGATGATAATGTTTATTTAATTTTAAATTAATGACCTTGGGAGATGGAGATTAATGAGATTACCCAATTAATTGATGAATAGACCTAATGTGGAACCTAGTTTACTTGATGAGTGAACCTGATTGAATGCATAATGTTAATTTTGTATGTCTACATTTTGCCCCTCTTTGAAGCAATGTACTTGTTGTGTTGGTTCAAAGAATAACTTTCCATGATCAAAATTAAAAAATTCCTAATTTTTTAGATGCCCCAGCGAAAAAGTACACTGGCACATTATCCCCTCAAGAGATAGAGTGAAAAAGATTCAATTTAAGGTTCGATCTCGCGATAAAGAGGTTCAAAATGGATGGTTATGGATGATGATGAAAATGAGATGATTTTATGATGCTTAGAATAACAAATCTATATTATTTTAAACAACTTAAATGATGATATGATGTGATGATGGATGGCATGGATGATGTAATATTCTATGGTTATGCAATGGATGATTTATGGGATGCTTAGACTAACAGATCTATATTATGATGGAGATATGATGTGATTATGATTTATGCAAATATGATGATTTAGGAGATGCTTAGACTAACAGATCTATATTATGAGGATGATATGAATGCACGATGGATGCATGATGGATGTATTGGTGATGATGATTAACTATTCATGCTGTGATGTGAGTGTGGAAAATAAAGAAATTAGATGATGACAAGAGGATCCAATCAAGCCAACATTATGAGAGATGATGATGAGAAATGATGATGATAGATGGATGATTTGCTTATCAAGGATTAGGATTTTAAAAGGGTCACTTACCTTATGTTTGATAACATGCATAAGTATGATGCATCAAGGTATAAAGGACCAGGATGGCGTTGTACTTAGTGTGATGGACTTTGACTTGACAAATAGATACGAGTATTCCTGTTCACACTTGACATATGGAAACCTTGCTGGGATACACTTTAGAAGTTTCAAACATCTCATACCAAAACATAGAAAGGTATAACCAATCAATGCAATAGTCAACAAGCTGTCCAAAAAAATCCTCTATACATATCTAACAAAGCAAGTATTCACCAAGTTATTTTACAAGAATGTCCAACAAGCACAATAAACAAAAGAATAATGATCATTGCCCCATTCCTATCTCTCTAAATCCTTCATTTGGATATCATCGAGAGGTCCTTGGATTGAGGGCAATAAGATAAGTCAAAAGAAAAAGATAAAGCACGCAAACAAGTTGATGTTCTTCAACACCGCTAACCAAAAGGGGAATGTGTTTTTAAGGATAAGAACAAAAACTATTGCCAAAAGATAATGCCTATTGTAGGAAGGATACATCCTAGGATATGTTAGTGGATGGTGGCACGTCATTTCATTTATCCAAAGTGTTCTTTCTGATAAATAATGCCCTCAGAAGGATTCATCCTATGACATGATGTTACTCGATGATTGATATGGAACGTTTTGATGATGGACTATCGGCTACAAAGAATTGACCAACTTGTTTTGTCGTATTCAACTTGGTAGACTTGAGATCACGCTTTGGAGTTTTTAAGTTTAACTGCTAGACGAAAGCTTAATTGTTTCCACCAAAGGTTGAGGTGACGATCACTTATTATGAGTGGAAGTTTATTGTGGTTATGTGTTTAGGACATAGATGGATTTTTCATAAATATTTGGATGTTTTTGATGCTTAAATGTTTTGAGGCTATTTTTTGATATTTTTGAGCTTTTTACAAAATGTTTTACTTTTTGATTTCCTTTTTCAATCTTTTTTTTGGGATTTCTTAAATATTTTGACCAAGAAACTAACCTAAAGTTGCCCATCCTAGGGGCCTCAGGGCTGATCAATGATTAGCCTTGCCTACATTATACATGCAAAGACCACCTTAGCTGACTGGAGCAGTTCCTGACCAATTCTATAAAATGAAGATATATATGACAAATGCCATTAAGATGGATTCTATAGGACTGATTTAATTGTTCTAGGATGATCAAAGATCAACCTTGCCTATGTTGCCTTCAAAGACTATGTAGTCTTATCAAGATGACCTCTATTTTTGACTTTTTGATTTTTTGACCTATTTTGGGATTTTGATATATTTGGATGTTTTTGGATTTTCTAGTTTTTCTATTTTTTTGGATTTTCTAATTTTAGGACTTCAAGAATATACACGAATATGATCCAATGAGAACATTCCCCCAACATGATACAATAGACTACCTAATAAAGCGCAAGACAAACCGATATTGAGGATGTGTCGAGCAGTACTAGAAGGATCATGATACAAAAATAGACCAAGTTTTCTACGTACAGGATGATATATTTTGGATGGAGATTATTGATGATGATGAAAGTGTGATGATGATGTCGAATGCTTCATAAAGATCCCGGTGATAAGAAAGTGCTTATTACTTAATATTCCTATTTGCTGCTTTCACCAGTTACTTCTGCCTTCCATGTTTCAACGAGGAGCCACTTTATAGGACGCATTTTTTATTATCTTTTCTAATTTTTTTTTGGATTTCGGCTTTTAAATTCTTGTTGTCACAGATGCCTGCTATACCTCGTCAAGTAACCATTTTTTAGGACTTTTTCTGATTTTTTTGGATTTTTGGTTTTATACTCAGAAGAATTAGGCATAAAACTTTTTGAGATGGGAACTATTCATGGGCTCCGGCAAAGGAACCCCTTTGGGTGTTGATAGTCGATATGTCTCTCGACTTATAATTTGTTGTCAGGACATGCAGCGTCCAGCCAATTAGGATGAACTCGCTTTGTCGCCAGTCTGGGACACATCTTTCAATTTTCTTGTCCAGTTCTCCTCGACTTGAAAGTCCTATCACTTTCTTGTTGTAGTCGTTGAGTCTACGGATATTCTTGCAAGTGACGGTGCCATCTAGCTGGCTTTCATCTAGTAACCCAGCTCATTTAGTCTTGATAATTGGAGCGTCTTTCATCCTGATAAGGTTTTGCAATGTGATATCCCGAGAGATGGGAGCTCGATCTCAATGGGGAGTACGACTTCTAACTGTAGACCAAGGAGAAGGGGTGGCACCTGGGTGTATAGTTAGTTTGATAAGCCCGTAGGGTGGATTAAAATGCGTTACCACACAACTTGCGTCATTGACTATTTTCTGAGGATTTTGAGGATGGTTTTGTTCGTGGCTTCTACTTGGCCATTGCCTTGGGGATAGTATAGGGTGGAGAAGCGATGTTGGATTTTGAATTTCTTGCACAAGTTACGAACCTCCTAGTTCTTGAATGGTGTCCCTTTATCTGAGATAATGGCTTGTGGGACACTGTAACAATAGATGAGATAGTTCAGGATGAATTTTAAGATCTGCTTCCCAGTGATATACGTCATGGGTATGGCCTCCACCTACTTTGTGAAGTATTTAGTTGCAGTTATGACTAATTTATGGCCATTGGATGAGGTAGGTGTGATTTTCCCAATGAGATCGAGTCCCCATTGCGAAAAGGGCCATGGTGTGATAATCGGGTGAAGCTCTTTAGCTGGAGCATGGATGAGGTCCCCATGCTACTGACATTGTAAACACCTTTTAGCATGATCATGTGCTTCTCTTTCCATTGCGGGCCAGTAATACCCCATCCTTAGCAATTTCTTGACTATGGTCATTCCACTCAAGTGTGAACCATAGATATCATTATGAACTTTAGTTAAATCAGTTAATGCCTCCTCAACATTTAGACAGCAAACAAGGTACCTTCTATGGTTCTACGATATAAGGTATGGATGAAAAATATGGATGCCTTTTTGACAAAAGTGCATTTTAGGTTTGATGGGAGGTCAGTGGGTATGACTCCTATGCGAAGATATGAGATGTCATGGTACCAAGGATCACTAGGACCAATGATTTCACCCATGAATTTTGATTCTGGTACATCGTGTGTGGGAATGAGAAGTTGCTCAATCAAGAATTCATATTTTGGACCCAATTGTATCCATGGCATCTGCTACTCTATTGTTGGTTCTTGGAATATGTTCAAATGTTATGTCAATGAAGGATTCTCTTAGATTCTCCACCAATTTCTTGTATGGAGTGAGCTTGTCATCCTTGGTCTGATATTTATTATTGACCTGATTTATGATCAACTAAGAGTCTCCATACACTTTGAGAGCTATGATTTTCCATTACACTGCTATCATGAGGCCTATAGTCAAAGCATCGTATTCTGCTATGTTGTTGGTGCAAGGAAATGCCAATTTGTATGACTTTGGTATGCAATCCCCTTGTGGGGTGATGAAGAAGACACCAACTCCTGATCCATGCTATGTGTATGAGCCGTCAAAGTATAGTTTCCAATGGTCAGTTACGTTGAGGTTAAAAATGGATTCATCTGGGAATTATGAGACAAGAGGATTCTCAAAATAAATAGATGCTTTTGTTAGTTGATATGCAATAACTTGTCCCTTGATTGCTTTTCTCTCCACATACTCAATGTCATATTCTGCTAATATCATTACCCATTTTTCCATTCTTCCCATGATCATTTGCTTTGATAGTAAATATTTGAGGGGATCAATTTTGGTGATGAGCTTTATCTTGTGTGCCAACATGTAATGTCTTAATTTTTGTGATGCAAACACTACTGTGAGACATGCTTTCTTGATGAATGATTAGTTTAGCTCATGACCAACAATTATCCTTCTGATATAGTAGATAGCCTTCTTCGTTCCATTTTCATCATGCTGACCCAAGAGAGCTCCAAGGGCTGTTGTTGCTGATACATATAAGATCAATGGCTTTTGTGGGATGAGTGGCATTAAGACTAGTGGTGTCAGTAGGTATTCCTTGATTTTGTTAAATGCCTCTTCACATTTTGTGCCCCATTTGTATGCTACCCCCTTGTGGAGTAGGTGAGAATATGGATTCTGCTTGTTTGCCAGTTGTGTTATGAATCGTCAGATGGATTGAAGTCTGCCTTGGAGACCTTTTAGTTGTTTTAATGTCTTTGGCGCTTCCATTTCGAGGACTGCTTTCACTTTTGCTGGATCCACCTCGATACCCCTCATTGATACTACATATCCTAGTAGTTTACCTGATTGTACACCAAAGATACACTTCTTAGGGTTTAGTCTAACTTTGTATTCCTCCAGTCAGTCCAAGATAGTGCATAGGGTTGCTATATGATCTTTTCTTTTTCTTGAATTAGCTAGAATGTTGTCGACATAGTCTTCGACTATTTTATGAATCATGTCATGGAAGATAAATGTCATGGCCTTTTGATATGTTGCTCCTACATTATTTAGGCCCAATGGCATCATGTTCCAATAGTGTGTCCCCCATGGACAAGTGAAAATAGTCTTGTGTTGATCCCTTTTTGCTATCATGATTTGATTGTATCCTAAAAATTTGTGCATTAGTGATAGCATCTCATGTCCTATTGTCATGTCTACTATCATGTTGATGTTAGGAAGCGGGAAATCATCTTTCAGACATGCTTTGTTCAAATCCCTGAAGTCTATACAGATTCTAAGGGCTATGTTAGGCTTTGAAATAGGTACCAAGTTTGATACCCATTTTGGATAATCTATTGGTCGTATGAATCCTGCATCTAGTAGCTTTTTGAGCTCCATTTTGACTAACAAAGTGATTTGAGGATGCATTTTTCAAAGCTTTTGTCTGATAGGTTTTGCTTCTGGATACACTGCTAAGTGATGAACCGCAGTCTCTGGATCAAGTCCTGGTATGTTAGCATAACTCCATGCGAAGTTTATTTTTCTTTCCCTTAGGAATGCTGCTAGGAGTTCTTGCTCTTTTGATAGTAGTAATTTCTCATAGAATGTGATATGCAGGCTCTCCTTTGTTCCTAGGTTGACTGGATTGCATTTTTTGGCCAAGACTGCTAAATTTTCCTGGTGGATAGCTCTTAAAGGAAGATTGAATCCTTCATCCTCGGGCACCTCATAGAGGTTTTCACCATTGGATATGTCGTTTCTTTTTACTTTTTTCTTGTCTGAGAGTGCCACAGTGTGCTTTTCACACAAGGACTTGGATATGATTCTTAGTTTCTCACTTTTGCAACTAAAGGATTCAATCGTTTCCCCATAATAGGCATGTGTGTCCAACTCCATTATAAACCCTGCCTTGTGATCTCCATCTAGAATGTCATCCCTCAATCCCATGAATTCTGAGAGTGCCTCATCTTTTTTGAATGTATCAAGAATTGGTGGTCCTCATTGGTCATAGTCAATTAGTTGGGGGTAGACTAGGTGGATCTCATGATTTTGATGATTGGATTTGAAAGATAAGGTACTGATCATGCAAAAGGTGGTATCCTCAAATAACCTAGGTAGATCAAGGATATGGGGTCCTCATCATTGCTACTAATATAGGCCTCAGTTATAAAGTTATGTATGTCTCTACCTATGGATATTGATAAGCGTACTTCTGCTGCTATTGGATGAGGAGAAATATTAACCATTCTAACCGGAGGACTTCGGCCACGTATGGTTATACTTAGAGGGGTACATCCAAGGCCAAGATTTGTTATCACTCGCATCTCTGGCATGATAGGTATTATGAGCCCATTGTCATTTTGTCCAAGTCTTTGGTTTTTGTCGTAGCCCATTGCAAGCATCATTTGCAGACCCTTGCTTCTGTTATCCATTGGTAAATCTAGTACTGGTCTTTCATCTTGATAGAGCATGTGTGATGGATCTTCCTCAATAACCTCCTGGCCAAGATCTCCCCAGCTTGTGAATTTGGGATAGTCTTTAGGAGATGTTTGTGATGTGGAAGCTTTATTTTCTTGTGGACAACATCGTGATCTAGGAGATTGAGGTAACTCTCCTACCACAAAAGAATTGTTAGGGATCTTGTAGCTTCCACAACCATCAGCCTAGATGATGAGTTTGATGTCAGAGATGGTGGGAATGGTGGGACTTGCGGGTGTCTTTGTCATAGAAGTGGATGCGAGGGTGGCGAGATCGATGTATTGTGTGGATGGGCCCTCATAATTTTTTGGTACCTGGGGGATTTTGTAATATTTTTCTTCAAGATTTTTGCAGTATCAGAAATGGTTTGGGATCTCCATGGATAGTAACCTCTTGTCCATTATGTGTAAATTTCACACATTGGTGGAAGGTTGATGTTACGACTTTCATCATATGGATCCATGGGCATCCCAGGAGGATATTATATGGCAAGTCGAGGTCCAAGACCTGACAAGTGATTTCCATGAATGTTGGCCCTACTTGAATAGGGAGTTTAATCATGCCCTGAGATAATCTTTCTTGGTCATCGTCATGCCCTTTCCTTTGTCGATGAAATCTTTTGATATTTTCAACTGCTTGATGAGGTTTAGGGAACATATGTTCAAGCCCGCACCTCCATCCACTAGGACCCTTTTGATTTTTCTCTTATGTACAATGACTTCCAAGTGAAGTGCATGGTTGTGAGATGGTTGGGTGGGAAAATCTTGGTTAGAGAATGTAAGAAGATTAGGCGTAATGATATTTCTGACCATAGCTTGGAATTGCTCCACATTGAGATTTGTGGGGATAGTGGATGAGGCTAGTGCTTCTTCAAGGATCCTTTTGTGAGCTGATGATATTTTTAACAACTCCATGATGGAGATGTGTGATGGCGTTCTCTTGAGTTGATCTAGGAAATTGTAGCCATTAGGAACGGATCTAGATGCATGGACTCTATTTGGTTGGGATGATCCTGCAATGGCTACTTTGCCACCTCTTCTAGTGACTCCACAATCTTCGGCATGGGTGCCTTTGATGGTGATGACCATGCAGTCCTCATTTAGGGAGGCAACGACTATTTCATACACATGATTTATACTGCCCTTCCCTTTATCATTTTTATTGCTTTGGTTACCATGATTCGGCATTAGATTTGTGTATATCTTAAGATCCTGATTTCCCATAGGTTGTTCCACGTTTATGATTTTCTTATCGATGAGATCTTGGATGACATTTTTGAGTCTCATGCAACTGTTTGTGGTGTGGCCTTTGATTTTATGAAATTCGCAAAGTTGATTCTTGTTATACCAAGGAGGTTTGACATCAGTTTCTTGGTAGTTTTCAAATGTAGGAGGCTTGATGAGTTTTTCATCGATCAAAATTTTCATTATGTCCTCAAGTGGTTCCCACAAAATGGTGTATTTTCATTTGGGATAGCTTTTGCATTGGGGTGGTCCTCTTTGGTCATTGAGATTATTGATGGTTGGTTTTTTGTTTGGATAGTATGTCATTTGATGATTATTTTGGTGTTGTGTTTGGGTTTGCAGTGTGGGTGTATTTTGGATCTAGTGGGCAGTTATTTTGTTGTTTGTGATATGATGTTGATTCCGCAGGTTGGGACACGAGGGCTCTTTCAATGCTGAGCACTTTGGAGATCAATTGCTCATATGTGGTGATGCCCTGAACCTTGAGATGAAATGCCAAGTGGCCTTTGAGGTTGGCTATGATGGTGCAAACTTGTTGTTCTTGCTCTGATTGGCCTTGGATCACCATCATTGTAGAAATGAGGTGAATGATTCACCCTTTCCTTGTTTTAGAGCTGAGAGTTCTTCGAGACTAACATCCATTGTGATATTGCATGCATAATTTTTAATGAATGTGTCTCTGATTTCTTGGAATGTTCTAATGCCTGAAGGTAAGCAAGAGAACCATTCTATAGCAGGGCCCACCAAGCTCCTAGGAAATAGCTGCATCAGATAAGTATCATCATATGCAACCTCCATGCAATGAACTTTTAATTCCCTGATGTGATCTTCAGGGTTTCCCATCCCTCGATATTTGTCAAATTTTGGGATTTCAAATCCCTTGGGGAATTGTTTCATGTCTGGGCTCCTATCAAATGGATAGGGACATAAGTTGCTTGGTGTTTTGGTTGTTTGTCCTGATTGAAGGTCGAGCACTTGTTGCGAGAGAAACCTAAGTTGTGTCGTCACATCATTTTGCGAATCAGGGGGTGGGATGAAAGTGTTTTATGGTGTTTGAATCATGGGTTGAGTGGGTGGGTTGGTTGGTGTATTGTTCGATGGTATCTGTATGTTCTGCCGAGTAAGGTAGGCTTCTACCTACTTTTGTATGAACAATGCTTGTTGCTGATCTTGTTGTTGTTGTGCAAAGATTTGTGCTTGTTGTGCTTGTTGTTGTTCCAACAATGCTTGTTGTTGTGCTTACTGCTATTCTAACAATGCTTGTTGTTGGGCTTCCAATTCTGCTACTTCTTATTACTCTTGGTATTGCTTTAATGCTTGTTGATATGCTTGCAATTGCACTACTTGTACAAGAATTTGTGCTTGTGCTTGTGCTTGTTGTGCTTGATATTTACCTTGTGCTTGAGCTTGTGCTTGTGCAACTTGTTCTTGTGCTACTTGTTGTTGCAATAGAGCTTGTGCTTGTAATGCTTGTAGTGCTTGAGTGGCTTGAGCGACTTGTTGTTGTTGTTGTAATAAAGCTTGGGCTTTTGTGGCTTGTTGCGTTTGTAGTGCGGCTTGGGCCACTTGGGTGGCTTGCACAACTTGAGTGGCTTGTTGACCAGCTAGGTATATGGCTTTTTGTTTTTGCACTTGTTGGTATCCTCTTTGAAAAGTAGCTTACAATGCTGCATTATATTTACTTGATGTGGTGGAATTTGGTGGTAGTGGGGGTGGTGGTGGTGAATGGTGATGTCGTGTTGATTATTTGATTGGTGGATGGTGTTGTTGGTGTGGTGGTTTGAGTGATGAGTGGTGTCATTGATGTGATTGGTCCTTGAGAGACCATGTTTTGCGATGTTAAGGGGATGTTTGATGATGTTGCCATTTCTTGTGTGTTTGTCATTTTTTGTTGAGATGTCAACAATAAGTTTTGAGCATTTGGAAAAATGCTTTGATTGATGGTTGGGATGTTGTTTTGATCAATACTAGGTAGAGGGGGAAGCCCTAAACGAAGAAGTGGTGTAGATGACAATGGAAATGGTGGGGGAGTTGGAAATGTAAGGGGTGTGAGTCCTTGTGAAAATGCTATGGTGTCGAAGATGCCCCCTAGTCTGAACATGTCTCCCTCTTCTTGTGTATTTGTGAGGAGAGGTGTTTGAGGTGTTGCGTGAAAAAATGATGATGATGGATTGTGATGGAATGTGAGAGGAACATTTTTATGTAGTGGGTTTTGGGGTATGTTTTGTTCCAAGGTGGTGTTTGCATCCAAGTTTTGATTATTAACAAGGGGATGTGATTGAAGAGCATTGAGAAATGTATTTCCCTTGTTAACATTGGGTTGGGTTGGAGCAAACGATGTCATAATTTGTGGAATATTTTGCATGATTTTTTGGGATGGGGGTGTAGATGATATGGGAATGGTGGATGAGATTGGAGGAAATGATGTCTCCACTATGGTACTCATGTCAAAATTTGAAGGTAACTTGGCCCCTTGTTTTGCTAGTTCAAGCATGTATAACGAAGGGTTAAGTCTCATCATGATGTTGATTATTTTATGGTTCTCTAGATTTTGGAGCATTTCAGTTATTTCTTCGTGAGACATTCCAAAGGTAAGATCTTGTCCTTGGTTTTCCTCTTGCAGCTTTTGCGATGATGTTGAAAGGTTAACTGTGAGAGTTTCCGAGCCAATGGGATTCATTTCAGGAGTGGTTTCACTTGAAGTGGGTGTTTCTTTGTTGGCTTCCATGCTCTTCTTGTATTGAGATCTAGTCTGAACCATAAAACAAGGATCAATTTTTAAGAATGGGAGATGAATCCCTTGATTTCTTTGGATTGATTTTTATTTTATGCCCCAAAGTGAAAAATTTTAGGATATCTTGCGCATCGAAAGATGATATGATGATGATGTAAAAGATGAATGATGTGGATGTTATGATCTTTTGGTAAATCTTGAAGGAGATACTAGGCTTTTGGAACTTTTGAATATGTTGTGGATTTTGATTTGATTTTGGGATTTTTCCTTGATTGATTTTGATTTTGATTTGGATTTGGATTTTGAACAAACAGACCCTAAGATGTTTGGATGATTATCTAAGGGATAGGCTTGATCAAAGGATGATAATTTGAATATGTGCAGGAAGAAGGATGCATCTATCCACACCTATCCAAACAAGATGATAGTTTCACTAAGCATATGATGAAGGATTCATCTACATATACTAAGCTAAACAAGGTGATTTTGACTAAGCATATGCAAAAGGATGCATCTACACATACCTAGCCAAAGGTTATTTTGATATTGTTTTCAAGGATTTAGTCTCAATGATTTTGATGATTTTGATTTTTCCAAAAAGCCTAGCAATAACGATGATTTCAAGATCTCCCAAAAGGTGATTGTGAGATGATGGTTGTTTTGATGTTTCAAAGGATGGATGAAAAGGATTTATATTTGATTTGATCCTAATGATGAACCTCAAAAAGAAACTTTGTTTGCATAGACCTAGGTATTGAAGAACAAGCTTTTCTCTAAACAAGATGTTCAAACTCTCTAAAAAGATTTGGGTTTTGGCAGTAATAGAATGAATACAAACTAATATTTTTCCTTGAAGCCTTCTTGTAAAAGTTGAAAAGCAGTATTTGTCTGACTTCATATAACATAGAGAGACATTCTTGATGGGCTATCAGACTAAGGGCTTTCACCTTTGGTTTCTTGATCTTGATTTTGCATGAAATCATTGGAGACACATGTGTGCGGTCCAATTGTCTTTAATCTTTGCTTAATGGATTCTTTTTACCACAAAACACTCTTGATTATCATTCAAACTGAGTGTCCAATGTCTCAACTTCATCTCATTTCACAAGGTATATTATGTGAAACTTTGATGAATTTAAGGCAAGGGTTACCTATTGTTTAACTTTAGTGGGAAAATTGAGATGTAAATTCAAGTGCTTTGAAACCTCTAAGGATGTAATCCCAAGGGAAAGAAATAACACGAGAATTTGGTCAATGGTATTTTCCTCGTAAAGGGTTTGAAATTTTGAGGATCATGCTGAATGTTTGTTTGAAAATGTTTTCAAACCAAGTAAAAACCCTGTGGATGTGTAAGACAATATTTGTTGTTCAAATCCTCACTTGGACAAGTCCAACTACTCTTATCTTTAGCGAATGGTTAGATACTTGACCCCACTGGCTCCCCTCCATGACACACACTTATACGGTGCAGCCAAGCAGCAACACCCATGAAACTCCCATGGCATGTTTTCCATTTCTAATAAAGACCGTAAAAGTGTGGGTCGGCTTCAGAACAACCGTTCTTGCACCAACAAATAGATTAAGGATTTTGGAAAATTCTAGCACATGGGTTCTAGTAAGTAATTTCCATTTGTGGACATTGACCCATATGGCAAGAGTCCCCTTTCGGATCCATCTTGTCAGAATCAACCGCGTGATACTGGCGTTTCTTCCAATACCCACATTTATATCCTGGCTGGAAATACTCTTGGCTTCAGAGTGTTACCAGTTGAGTCGTTCCCTTGGGTGATTACTTTTTGCCCAAGGCAGGCCCTCTAGGATAAACAAAAGCAAGCAAAGATAAAATTCGTAACTCGATCAATCTTTGACGACTCAAATAAAGAGAATATACACACTGTTGCTCTACTCAAACTTGCACAAGATGTTCAATTTTAAACCCAAATTGAAGTGTGTATGGGAAATTATTTACGCAACTTAATGTCACAAAAATCCTTTTCATTCTCAAGATCACCGTGAGGCATGAGAGAAGCACATACGTCTTTTGATGATATTACTTTGTGTAAATAATTACAAAAAAATAAAGGCACACATTCATTTTATCCTTCAAAGTAATGATTTGATTTGTTTTAAGCACCAAAGGAAAGATGAAGATTGTCTTGTTCAATTTTAGCCCAAATTGAAATCTAGTAGGTGTCTAAGTTTCAATTTTAACCTTTTGCAATGAAAAATTGAAGCATTCTTTTTAAACCCAAACGGAAGTTAGTGTCCTAAAAATGAAAATATAACAATTCTGTGAAAAAGTGTTTAAACAAACACTAATGTGTTAAAGAACACTATAATCTTCCCAAGACATCATCTTCATTTCTCCTACTTTCGTTTTCCTTCTTCGCTTCACCTTCGCTCTCCTTCATTAGCCTTTGTACCTCATTTTCCTTTGTTTCCTTGTTCACTTTTCCTTTGTTTTGCTTTTGTACCTCATTTTCCTTTGTTTCCTTGTTCACTTTTCCTATGTTTTTCTTTTGTACCATTTAAACAAAAGACACCTATGTGAGGATTAAAATATTGAACTCATTTAGATTATTATCTCCAAAAAATAACATGATTTTAATTTGAAAAAAAACAAATGATTTGGATAATCATAAAAGGAGGATTTATAATTGAATCATAATCCACATTTACTAAAGATATGGAGCCAATGAATCAACCATAAGGCATAATTCTTTCAAAAGTATCATCTTACTCTCAAATGTTAACTATTTCAAAAATAATCAAAATGAAGTGATAAACTATTGCAAGCCTATGAATTTCATCAACCATAAAGAATACAACTTTTGAAAGCACTATCATAAGTTCACATATTGGTTATCTCAAAATGACCATATTGATACAACAATTTATAAATTTAATTTTGAAAGCCAATAAATTGTATCAATAACTTAACCTTAAACAAATAAATCCTTCAAAAGTATCAATCATGTGGCAAGGAAATCATAAAAAGTTAGAGTCCATATTCTGACTGCATTGGATACTTCCTTTTTCCATGCTCACACTTGAGAGATCTAATCCCCTCCAAATTTTAAATCAAATAGTTTGAATTTCAAGCATTAAATTTTCAACAACCTAGCATACTTGGACAAAATCCAATGCCCTTTTCAAATCCTTAAGCAATAAAGAAGATAGTGTAGCATATCTAGATTGCAGCAAGTGTAAGCCGAGATATGAATTTCTAGATAGTCGTAAGGATATCGTATGTTGACAGATTTAATATTGGAAAGGACAGGACAGCTATTTCGGTTGTTTCCCTCCACATGAATACACTCCAACACTTCGTGAGAGGGACTATTACCATTCATGAATTAAAAAAAGGAAGAGGTGGTAGTTGGTATAAAATGACCTTTCATAGCCAAATGAAGGTTGACATGAAGACTTTCACATGATAGAGAATGAGTTAATGCAACCCAAAACATAGGTGGAAGATGCTATAATCTTAGGACCTAAAATCAGCAGCGAATTTGAATCTCAGGACTTTGTTCCTAAACTGGCATAAAATTTACCGGTTGCCCAATAAGTTTTGGTGACTTTCCTATGAGGTTAGAGTCAATGGTGGAGAGATTGGTTTGGGCCCACTGGTGAGAGATCACAGGGTAGATATAGGAAGTGCATGTCAGAATGTAGGTACTAGAATGTGCATGGCAGGCAGAATGTAGATACCAAAAAGTGTGTGGCAGGTAGAATGTAGATACCAGAATGTGCATGACAAGTGATAGGCAATGATCTAGTTGCTTCATGAAAGGGCCAGAACATGAGAGAGGTTGCCAGACTTTAATGTTACATCACACATCTTTCCATCTTTTCCTGCAGCCTCTATACATATGGAAAAAAGAAATAAATTCCTAGCTTAATGCGTTATAAATCTTCTTAGAAAATTTATGCACTAACAAGGAATTTTCACAGTGACTGTAAGTAAGATATGATGCACATGATTTCCCATCCATCCATCAATTCAAACTTCTTACGTACTTTGCTACACATTTAAAATCTACTAGCAGGCAACAACTCCACGTGGGTGAAGGAGATCACATGGGAGGCATTTAATAGAATGTCAAAAAGTCATTGCCCTGGTTTTATCAAGTTAGTATATCTCAATTGTCTTTCCAACGTGAATGCAAACAACATGTGAATACATTAATGATCTCTTCTTATAAATTTTTTGTACAGTGCCCTTTGTGTAGAAAGCACAAAACTATTCAAAGAAAGGCATGGCTTGATGAGAAGCCAACAGCCTAAAATTTTTATTGTACTATTGATTAGTTAGCTTCCTTTATCAACAATGAAACCTATAACTTATTTTGAATGAATATAAATATTTTTCAAACTAATATCCTTGGGCAGGTGAAAAAAGAAAAAAAAAGAAGAAACAGAGATTGTGTCCAACAATTGTTTTAAGCAAACAACGTTTCGGCTATATTTCTGATAAGGAAGTTGTGCAATGCGTAGATAAGAAAAATATTGCCAAAAAAAATGAATCTCTACATAGGTATGCAAAATTTTTGTTCATAGTTTCCCTCCTTCTAGTGCCATATGTGGGCATCCATAAAAATATGCAAATACTAAACTTCAATGATGGGTTAGTATTCTGCAAATCTATCAAAATGCCCCTATGAAATAATGCAAAATGTTCTCTAACATGATAACAAAACAAACTAAACTGAAATCATAAGAAATCCATAATGCATACCTATTCCATAGTGGGTTGGTGTCAAATGTGCAAATGACCCTTTCCCAATCCTTGCTCAAAAGCTAAAATGATGAGATGTAATGGAGATGAAGAGAAAAATTAATTCTCAAACCAAGAGAGTAACTTTGCATGAAAATGTGGATGAGTTGATGGAGATTAAGGCCCTCATTTATATATTTTCTTGATGAGAGATTGGCCAAATGGGTGAATGTGGGACTAAAGATCCACCAATGAGAAGAGGCCACTTGTCAAGTTGTGATAGGATAAAGGATGTGCAAGATTTGGGAAATGTGCCCATGAGAGGGAGTTTCAAATTCAAATTTGTGCAATAAATTTTGAGAGGGGGACATGAAATGGAAAATTTATTGCCATTCTAGAGAGCACAAGTCAACTTGTCCTCATTTTCAAACTTGAGTGAATATTCCCCATAAATGCCATGTTGAGTGAAAATGATGATTTTAATAAATCAATAAATTGATTTATTTGTGCAAGTGGCATTATCTAGAGGATGTGATGGGTGATTAGGTTAGGCTAATTCAGATTAGGTTAATTTAATGATGATTAGGATGTTTTTTTATTTTTATGACTTAAATATTTGATTTATTTAATTCAGAAAAGGATGGAATATGCATTATAATTTAATTAAATGAATGTTTGATTTATTTGATTAAAAGGTTGATGACAATGTTTATTTAATTTTAAATTAATGACCTTGGGAGATGGAGATTAATGAGATTACATGATTAATTGATGAATAGACCTAATGTGGAACCTAGTTTACTTGATGAGTGGACCTAATTGAATGCATAATGTTAATTTTGCATGTCTACAGACCTTAGTAGGAGAAAATTGAGATGAAATCCAAATGTTTAGAAGCCTCTAAGGATATGAATCCCAAGGGAAAGTAATAACATGTGAATTTTTTCAAGGATATTTGCTTCTCCTAAAGGGTTTGAGATTTGATGCTCATGTTGAATGTTGGTTTTCCAATGTTTTTAATCAAAACACTATGTTTTCAAGCTGACTCATAAGCAATAAACACTCTAGCTCAATTGGTATGTTTTTCTTGGTTGGCTTTCCTCATTCCCTTCATAGAAGAAGAGATGATTTTACATGCAACCAAGGAAAAAATATAAAGGTATGTTAAGAATGAAGTGTTAACCTCTATATTTTAACCAAGATCGGACATCGCAAGTAACTTCTTGGAATCTAAGTTCCAATGCACTACTTTGATAAAATCGGTGAATGGGTTAATAGGCCACTACAAACAAGGGTTTTATTTCAGGCTTTTCATTCGTGGAGATTGACCCATATGACAAGAGTCCTCTTTCGGATCCATCTCGTTGGAATCAACCACGTGATATTGGTGTTTACTCCAATACCCACATTTATATCCCGGTTGGAAATACTCTTGGCTTTAGAGTGTTATGGGTTGAGTCATTCCCTTGGGTGAGTACTTCTTTCCCAAGGAAGGGCCTTATAAGATAGACAAAAGCGAGTAAACATATTCATAGTTCGATCAACCCTTGTTTAGAAACAAAGGGAGAACACATGCAATAAGTTTACTCACACTCACAAAGTGTTTTGTTCAATTTTAGTTTCCAAAATGAAGTGTGGGGGAAATCCTTTATGTAACTTAATGCCACCGAAAATACTTTTGATTCTGAAGGTAGCTGTGAAGCACGAGAGAAGTGCATACACTTTTTTAGATGAGATTATTTTGCATAAAAGATTACAAAGCATAAAAGACACATGTTCGTTTTAGCCTTAAAGCAATGATTTTGATTTGTTTTTAGAGCACCGAAATTGAAGTGTGAGATTTGTTTGTTCAATTCTTTTAGAACCCAAATTGAAAAGTTAGTGAATTTCTAAGTTCAATTTTAGTCCAACTTTGAAAAAGAATCAATGATCTAGTTGGCCTAAAATAGAAAAAGAAGGCAGAAAATGGATGCTCTAAGAATTTAAAAATGCTTTTTCAAGTCTCAAATTCAATATCCACTTTCCAGCTCAATTTTTCTTTTATTTTATCTATTCTGACCTTATCCCCTATGAAAAAAGAAAAAAAAGAAAAAAATAAACAACAAATCAGATTTTCATTTCTTTTACTCAATCACTACTATCAAGTTTAGGTTAAAATACACCAACCAAAATATTGATTCATAAAACTAATGTTGGTAGTCCAAAGGTGAAGTCCCCAAGATTTATGTATTAGCATTCAACCTACACAACAAAAGATCATACATAACATAAAGTACATTTTACAATATTGAAGGATGCGAGGAAACTTCATGCTATAACATGCCCTTTTCTCCAACAAAATGACATTGAGTAAATTGAATGCAGCTAGAAAAAAGTAAATAATGAGCAGATTGAGTGTAATCTGATTTCAAAGCTAATCCCTAAATCTTGAAGTCCACAATTGACCTGTCAAATCTAGTATACACCAATATCAAAGCAAAAATCTACAATTTGGTAGTAGAAATAATTTCCCCAAGTCTTGATAGACACATATGATACCATTTGTGGGAAACAATATTAAAAAGTATTTTGATGTGCTAAATCAATATCAATTGAAAAGACAATACGCCTTCCCAACTCATGGATATCACTCAATCACATGATCATAAGGTCATAGAAAGTATGCCTTTGGTACCATAGTCAACAAACATGTTCAAAGCTAAATTTCTCATTAAATATCATGATGACAACTTACTTGTTGAATATCACCAGTCATGATCTTAAAACAACAATTGTTAAATGTTGTAATAAAATACTCTAGTATTTCCTACACTATGCCATTATACCCCTGGTTGTCGCCATCACAATTGAAATAAAGTTGTCATTCAAGACAATATCTTAGTCATTTTAAAGAGTTACCTGGCACTTGAAACCAACCAAAAAAGAATGCAGGTACCTAAGGCTGCGAAAGACTAGCATATTCAAGGATGTGCGTATGTGAAGCATTTAAGGTAATGCTGCATGATAAGACAAGTAGTAATGGTCATAAATGAGGTGAAAGCTTCTTTTTTTCTTTTTATCTACAGCCAAATAGCGATCTATTGTTTGGGTGAGTGAAATACAACTACCACGTGAAGGCATAGCCAGCCTGCAAGTCTCCTTGCTCACGCCTTTACTCGGATATTAATTTAGGAGGTGAATGAGTGTGCTCTTGTCAATAAATGACACTTTATAGGTCGATGTTACAGTGTAAGGCCCATAGATTCCATGTTGTATTAAAGACTATTTTAAATGCAAGGACTAGGTATTGAAGACTAACCCCGCGCCATGATTATACATCAACTCTATTCAACCAAGCATTCATGACAAACACTACAATATTAATGACAAAAAGGAAACATAAACTTTCAAGCAAACGAAATTGGCAGGTGCAACGCTTCAAATAAATGCAAATGGCAAGTGTAAAGCTATGTTCTCCAGCTTTGTCAGGGTCTTTACTATATGTACCCAGCATTAGTTGCTTAAAATGGGGTATGGACATTTATGAAAGGCATACAACACAGAGCAATTTTTTTAGATGCAATACTTAGAAATGCTTTGATAGATATGTAAACAAAAAGGATGAGGCATGCAGATTTAGATAGAATGCTTCCAAGAGATGTAGTCTCATAGAATAGGCACGTCGACTAATTTAGGTGAATGTAATTGGCAAGTATAAAGATGAATTCCTCAGCCTATGCTAGCATCGACCCAGCCTGTGCCAAAATGGAAGGATAAAACAACATAAAAAACATTTTGATGACTGCAAGATAGGAGTTGAATGAGAAGGTTTTAAATACTTTGAAAGTGACATTTAATTCAACTACAAAATTTGCTCCAAACCAGAGATAAAAGGACTAGATGTTTTAACAACTATCACCTTTAAAATGAAAGGGTTTGCATTGTAGTATGTACCACACGGTGGAGCAACCCCAAAACTAGTGATAAAAGAAATGTGCATGACAAAATACCAGAAGAAAAGGTTTAAAAAAAAATGGATGAGTGAAAGAAACCACGTGGGCACATAATCCTTCAACAATGATTCTCAGCTGCTAAATATATTTCTAGATGTTGCAACTTTTTGCCTTTATATTTCCATGACTTCTTATGACTCAATATCCTCAGATCCATGATTGCAGATTGCAACAAATGTTGTGCCCAGAACAGTCACCCTCTAGCTACTAAAACTCATAGCTTGGTTCTAATGATGATCGATTCCTTCTCTACTTCACAATGGAAAAGTTTAATGATTTAGTCTTGCATGTATTATTGCCAATCAAAGATTCCAAACTGATGAATATGTAGTAAATTAAGAACCATGATTCTCTTGTAGTTTCTACTTCCAAATTGACAAATATGAACTATAAATATGTTGCGATCTCAATCTAAAAATATCATGATTTCTATGAGCCTATTCTAGCCGTCAATAAGCAACTTTAAACAAACAAAATAAAGACAATTATATCCTCTGCGAAGACTTCAAACTTGTGTTCATCAATAAAATAATTAATTAAAGAACAAACAAAGTCTTGTCTCTATTACTTTACATCCATAAATATAAAGTAAATTTGGCAAGTAAGATGGCAAGATGTCCATAAATATAATGCATTTAGATTTGCAGATCGCGTTCAAAGTCAAAATTGACATTTACCCTTAAAAGAAAAGAAAAAAAGTAGACGTAAGACAAACTAAGATCCATAAGAGACAAAGCAATGTCAGAATAGTCACAAGCCAAAATTAGTTTACCAGCATTTTGTTTGTCAAATTAAATAATGAAAAGAAAATAACATGGAAGAGAAGAGAATAATGTTAGCATAGCAATGAATGATATTCAAGTATCCAAAACATGATTCAGCCCTCCTTCTAGCGCCATTATGTGGATTCCAAATCTGCAAATGGTTAAACCTTAACATAATATCATCATGTTAGTCATTTGAAACACATTAGATTAAACATCCTTATGAAATACTTAAACATGCCTAAATATGCAAAACTAAATAGAACCAAATAACTAATTGTAAGCATATAAGAACATGATCAAAACTTTATCTCATATTCGATTGGTGCTATTGTGGAAAATATCCCTTTCCCAACCCTTGATAATGTCAATGATGATGATGCAATGGACAAAATCAGTTCTCCAATGAAGAGAGTGACTTTGCATAAGCTTTGTAGATGATTTGATGAAGAATCAACCCCTTATTTATAGATTTTCAAATTGGAAGAATTCTCATAAGAGAGCAATGTGGGATAAAGATTGGACAAATGAGATGAGGCCACTTGTCACATTATGATAGGTTGAGGAATGTGCAAGTTTTTGCCAATGTTCCCAAGAGAGGGAGATTCAAATTTGAATTTGTGAAATAAATGTTGAGTGGGGGACATGAAATAGAGAAGTTAATGCAATGTTGGAAGGGACAAGTCAACTTTTCTTCATTTCAAACTTGAGGGAATATTCCAAAAATGTGCTTTGTTGAGGGAAAATGGTGATTTTAATAAATCAATAAATTAATTTATTGGTGTAAGTGGGAAAATCTAGAGGATGTGACATGCATTAGATTAGATTTAATCAGGATTAGATTAGCTTAGATGATGATTAGGTGATTTTGAACCTTTTGACTTAAATATTTTGATTTATTTAATTAAAAGGATGATGATAGGATCAAGTTGATTTATTTAATTTAAATTGATGACTTTAGGAGATTGATAAATAAACTTCATTTATTTGTTGAATAGATGAATATGACCTAATCGAATGCATGATGTCAATTTCACGTGTCTACAATGATAATCCTATTGGTGATGATAAGCATATTCATGATGATAACCCTAACCCTAACCCTAACCCTAACCATAACCATAAACATAACCCTAAAATTAACCCTAATCATAATACTAACCCTAACCCTAAACCTTACCCTAACCCTAACCCTAACCCTAACTTGAATCCCTATTCATGATGATAACCCCAACCCTAATCCCAATTTTAACTGTAACCCTAAACAAATTACTATATTTTATCATTTATAAACCTATCCCTAACCATAACCCTAACCCTAACCCTAACACTAGCCCTAACCCTAATCCTAACCCTTAACCTAACCCTAATCCATATTCATGATGATAAAACTTTTCGTGATGATAACCCCAACCCTAATCCCAATTTTAACTCTAACACTAACCAAATTACTATATTTTATCATTTATAGACCATACCCTAACAATACCCTTAACCCTAGCCCTAACGCTAATCGTAATCCCTATTCGTGATGTTAAACCTATTCAAGATGATAACCCCAACCCTAACACAAACCCTTACCCTAACCCTAACCCTAACAGTAACCCTAACCCTAACCCTAACCTTAATCCTAACCCTAACCCTAATCCTATTTGTGATGATAAGCCTAACCCTAAAACTAACCCTAACCCTAATCCTATTCATGATGATAATCTTATCCATGATGATAACCCTAACTGTAACCATAACCATAAACATAACCCTAACTCTAACCCTAACCCTACTAACCCTAACCCTAATCCCTATCCCTAACCCTAATCCCTATTCATGATGATAACCCCAACCGTAATCCCAATTTTAACTCTAACCCTAACCAAATTATTGTATGTTATCATTTATAAACCTATCCCTAACCAAAACCTTCACCTTAACCCTATTCCTAACCCTAACCCTAATTCCTATATGTGATGATAACCCCAACCTTAATACTAACCCTAACCCTAACCCTAACCCTAACAATAACCCAAACACTAACCCTAACCCTAATACCTGTAGACATACAAAATTAACATTATGCATCTACTCATTAAATTAATCAAACACAACAAATCCATTCACTAGGTAAATTAGGTCTTTATTCCTAAGGTTATTCATTTAAATAAATAAAAGGCTCACATCATCCTTTAATTAAATAAATCAAACTTTATTTAATTAAAATCTCAAAAGTCATTTTCCATCCTTTTCTGATTTAAATAAATCAAATATTTAAGTCAAAAATGTCAAAATCATCCTAATCACATTAAGCTAAGCTAATCCTGATTAACCTAACCTAACCACCCATCACATCCTCTAGATATTCCCACTTGCACCAATAAATCATTTTAATTCATTTTTAAATTTAGCTTTTCCATCAACATGGCATCTTTGAGGAATATTCCCTCAAGTTTGAATTCAAAATCAAGTGGACATGTACATCCAACAAAGCAATTAATGAGCTCTTACATGTCCCTTGCACAAGTCAAACTCAACATTGACTC
The DNA here is from genome assembly GCA_007258455.2 of Sequoia sempervirens. Classification (NCBI taxonomy): domain Eukaryota; kingdom Viridiplantae; phylum Streptophyta; class Pinopsida; order Cupressales; family Cupressaceae; genus Sequoia; species Sequoia sempervirens. Next base: position 38,199 of record VDFB02377875.1, read on the forward strand.
TCAAATTCAAATTTAAAATTTCCCCCTCTTGGGCACATTTCCCAAATCTTGCACACTTCTCAACCACTCACAAGTTGACAAGTGGCCTCTTTTCATTGGCTTGTTTTTTATCCCACATTGCTCTCTCATAAGCAATCTTTCAACTTGAGAATCTTTAAATAGAGGCTTCATCTTTCAACAAATCCTCCACAACTCCACAATCTCCACAAATCATCTACATCTTGATGCAAAGTTACTCTCTTTGAGAGCTAATTTTTCCCATTTATCATCTTGATCATCAATATATCATTTTCATATCATGGATCTTAACCAAGGATTGGGAAAGGGTTTCTTTCCATAGAAGCACTAATCCAATATGAGATGATTTACTTCATGTTTTTCATGTGCTTATTTAGCTTGCTTTTGTCATTTGTTTGCATTTGAAAGCATTGATGTATCATTTCATATGGATGTTAAAATTTTGCTTTGTTTTAAACTAACTATGCTAATGTGTGTTTTAAGGTTTAACCATTTGCAGATTTCACCATCTACAATACCTATTCATGATGATAACTCTAACCCTAAACCTAACCATAACCCTAACCCTAACCTTAATCCTAACCCTAACCCTAATCCTATTCTTGATGATAAACCTAATCCTAATCCTAACTCCAACCCTATCCCTAACCATAACCATAAACTTAACCCTAACCCTAACCATAACCCTAATCCCTATTCGTGATGATAACCCCAACCTTAATACTAACCCTAACCCTAACACTAACCCTAGTGCTAACCCAAACACTAACCCTAACACTAATCCCTATTCGTGATGATAAACGTATTCATGATGATAACCCTAATCCTAACCCTAACCATAACCCTAACCCTAACCTTAATCCTAACCCTAACCCTAATCCCATTCATGATGATAAACCTGATCCTAATCCTAACCCTAACACTAACTGTAACCCTAATCCTATTTGTGATGATAAGCATAACCCTAACCCTAACCATAACCATAACCATCACCCTAACCCTGACCCTAACCCTAACCCTAACCATAACCACAACCCTAACCCTAACCCTAACCCTAACCCTAACCCTAACCTGAATGCCTATTCATGATGATAACCACAACACTAATCCCAATTTTAACTCTAACCCTAATCAAATTACTATATTTTATCATTTATAAACCTATCCCTAACCATAACCATAACATTAACCCAAACGCTAACCCTAACCTAAAACCTAAGCCTAATCCTAACCCTAACACTAACCCTAACCCTAATCCCTATTCATGATGATAAACCTATTCGTGATGATAACCCCAACCCTAATCCCAATTTTAACTTTAACCCTAACCAAATTACTATATTTTATCATTTATAAACCTATCCCTAACTCTAACCCTTGCCCTAATCTCTATTCGTGATGATAACCTGGACCCTAATACTAACCCTAATGCTAACCTTAATCATAACCCTAATCCTATTTGTGATAATAAACCTAACCCTAATCCTAACCCTAAAACTAACCCTAACCCTAATCCTATTCATGATGATAATCCTATTCGTAATGATAACCCTAACCCTAACCATAATCGTAACATAACTTGATAAATCCATCTAAATTTTTTTTAAGCAGTGACTCCATAAAAAAAAAATTTAAGAAGCCTCTCCATGGGACCTTGTCAAAATGCAATTCTATCAACAATTTATATGAATAAAAATTTGAGAGAAAATTATTAGAAAGATATGATGGATAGTCTAAACATGTAGATGTTTAGATGCTCATGACATTTATGAACTTAAGCTTATTGCAAATTCTTTTAGTGTTTGAAAAGACTTACTCATTGCTTACACCCTTTTCTAAATTTGAGATTTATTTCGATAATGATTGCCTACAAAATCAAGCTCCCTCCACTATCCACAAATAGTGCAACTCCTCTTTACTCTTTCTTTTCCTAATTTTCGGACCAAAACAATATAATTCTATGACATTTGAATATTTACCATATTAATTAGAATATCTTCTAGGCTCGCTATGAAATACACCTGCAAACATTTGGTCTCACCATAAAAAAATAACAGCTTTTTATGTAGAATAACAAAAGAAAACATGCAAATAATTTCCTTCGCAATAATGTACAATATTTGTCTTGCAACGTGTCAAAACAAAAGTAATCTTGAAATATAATTTAAAATTAATTATCTGAATTCCTTTGAATCTGTTTGGCACTGCAGATTTGTAAATATTATAGATATACAAGACGACATACATATTTTGTTGAGGACTTGAAGATTTTACCACTCAGAGTGGTATACCCAATTGCCCGCTTACGTCGGCGGTGGTGGCATTGCGAAAATAAGAAATTAACTTACAATGCTGCACCTTCAAGTAGTGTCTAAATTAATTATATGAATTCCTTTGAATATAATCTACAACGATTTGGTTCAATCCAAAACGACAGTTTGGCCCAGATTTTCTTAGAGAAAGAAAATTTGTAAATATCGTTTTATATTTTGATTAGAGTTTAAAAGATTTACCACCAAGAATGCATGTCATCGGACCTTCCATGGCCCTTGCCATGGAGATACTTGTCGAGTGTGCCATTGGGAACATAGTCATAAACAACACACATTTCTGAGTTCTGATCATAGTAGCGCATAAGGGATACAACCTAGTAGTCATTAACAACTCTCGTGCCTAAGCATGCACAACAGGCCTATCTCATTCCTGAACTGTTGAGAACCTTGGAGGATTGTGGTTTTTCTCTCTTCACTCTCAACTTTTCCAAACCCACCTACCTCAAAAAGAAGTGGGTCGTCAAAGTTGTTGGTTGCATCTTGATTCTACTATGAATGTATCAATGAATCAGTGAGACACACATTAATATGAATGTATCACTTAATGGGCTGTCAACGATGTTGATGAGAGAAATCGGCGGAGTTTGCAGGAAAATTTTATGAAACCCTTACACGCTAGAATTTTTCTTAAATGAGATGAACCAAAACCAATCTCCCTACGGCTGCTAATTCAATCTATTCACAGTAAACGGAAGGTCGGGGAAACTTTTTGTGGTGTGACTTGCAGAAAGCAAGACCGCGTTTTGGTAGAGTAATGCACAAAATTTGTTATATAAAAAGCGTCAATCTTGAAAATTCTGTTACCATGCAAAATTTAATAGTGTTGCTATTACAAATATCAGATGCGAGCGAAGATAACTCTTCCACTACCGTCCAGTGTAGACAATTACTTCCTTGCATCCAACCTTCAGCAAACTTAGGGAAAAGCGACCGGTGATATCCATATGCTATCATGAATGGAAACTTAGGGAATGCAAACTCAGGAAGCATCCCAGTTGCTCCAGAAAACACGGCAAACACGAGTGTGTACTCTACAAAACTCATCAAAAACATATTCGTATCTGATTGTATCAGGAAAGTCCTAGACAAGGAACCAATCATGTGAGTGGATATATCCATCTAGAAAACTAAGCTATTTGTCACTTATCGACACAATCTTTTAAAATTTTAGTTTGTGTCACTACAATCCTTTGCCTTGTGACATTTGGTCTTTAAAGTACAAAATCTAGTATGATGGCACAAAACTGTGAAGAAATATGATGTACAATCTAAAAGGTTTGTGAGGAAGAATGTAATAAGTTTAATAACTCAGATGGTCTGATCTCTATTAATCACTCTATGTGAGCATAGTTCTAGCAGCCATTGCAATTATGGCATTAGCAGTAGCTGGTATATATTTGATAGTAGGAAAATATGTCAGAAAAATTGTCCCAAAAATATTTGCTGAAAATAAAATCAATAATTTTCTTTTATTTCATCCACCAAATAAATGTAAAATTCATTTCATAGTTCAAACTATCTCTATGTGAAAAAACAAATAGGGTTCTGACACTGGTATTAGGTTTTGTAGAGTACACACTCGTGTTTGCTAAGTTTTCTGGAGCATCTGGGATGCTTCGAGAGTACCAAGAGTTAGTCTTTTAAGAAGTCGGGGAAGCTAGAAAACCCTAAGCCAAACTACACCTTACCAAAAAAAAATATGTGGATACCCATAACCAGGAGAATGTAACCATCTAGGGTGAATAAAATCCCAGTCGAATCGAAGACAAGATTGGAATCACGAAAAAAAGGAGATATAATTTGAGGTGATCTAGGGTGAAGTTCCTGTGCAATATTGGAAATTTCTGAACAAAGCTTCTTTTCCCTTCCATTGTAGTATCAAAGAAACCTATGAAAAATAAAGAATTAATGTTGTTCCTAATCATATCTTCTCTACTGACTTTTCAGATATTATATTGACTACATAGTTGTGTATATTATTATTATGTTAAAATGTTCATGATAGAAATCTATTTTGTATCTAAATCTATTAAAAGTGTGTTTTTAATCTTGTTTTTATATTTTTTCTATAAATTGAATGTAACTTCGAGAATTCCACTCAATCCACTCTCTAACACTTATAAAAAAATTTAAAAATTATTTTTCTCCTTTATTTTTTTCTATTGTTTATATAGAATAGGGTAAAATCAAGGGCTTCAGGCAAATTCACCGCAGCAAAATTCACCATCAACAATTTACCATGGGAAAATTCACTACCATGAATTGTTGCTAGTGAATTTTCCATAAGATGAATTTGTCATGGTGGTGAGTTTTTCCATAGTTAATTGTTGGTGGTGAATTGCTGGTGGTGAATTTTCCTAAAGCCAAAATCAATGTGTAAAGCATGAATCAACACTATCAACTACCAACTAGCTAAAACTCAAATAATGACGCTAATCCAACAATGAAGTACAAATGAACATAGAATTGCTAGCCGTGAATTTTCCCCTTTATTTTTTTCTATTGTTTATATAGAATAGGGTAAAATTGTGAAAATTCACCACCATGAATTGCTGGTGCTGAATTTTCCATAAGGTGAATTTGTCATGGTGGTGAATTTTTCCATGGTGAATTTTTGGGGGTGAATTTTCCAACAATGAATTACTGGTGGTGAATTTTACTAAATCCAAAATCAAGGTGTAAAGAATGAATCAACACTATCAACTACCAGCTACCTAAAACTCAAATAATGACACTAATCCAACAATGAAGTACAAATGAACATAGAAACACAAACAATAAAGTAATATTACCATAATTCCTATGCCATTGTTGAATACATTCATAGCTCTTCTCCATTTTGCTTTATATGCTAGCTTCCCCTCAAATTTGTAGTATTCAAGAATAAGCCTAATGTTCGTGACAGGAAAATATCAAAGATAGTGGTTGTAGTCTTGAAATGAAAGGGATAGGTCTCTTTTATAGAAAACCAAATTTGAATGAAGGGCCAAGATTAAATGATGAATAATGATGATGATCAATGGGTGAGATTGCTTGGAGAAGCAAGGAAATACGGTTAGGGAAAAATATGATCTAGTTACGGATGGACGATGAAAATTGAAAGGTAATAAAACCTTATCAAAGGTGGAGGCTAATTGGGATAAGGGAGGAGATTGGCACAAAAAAAGAGGTTGCTGAAGTAAATTAAATAAATATAAAATTATTTAATGCAATTATTTAATTATAGCAAAGAGGGAAAAGTTGACTTTTAATTAAAATTATTTGGAAACAATTATTTAATTAAAAGGTCAATAATAAAAATAATTATTTAATAGTGGAGAGAAAAATAGAAAATAATTAAATAAGTACATTTTATTTCATTGTAGAAGAAAATAATTAAATAATTAAAATAAATATTTAATTATAGAAGGAAAATGGAATATAAATAATTAAATAAATAATAATTTATTTAATTACGGAGGGAAAGGAAAATTAGTAACGTAATTAAATAAATATTAATTTATTTTAATCAAAGAAAGGATATAAAAAAACAAATTAATTAATTAAATAATGAAATTTATTTAATTAATAGAAGAAGATGGCTTTAGAAAATAATCAAATCATTAAAATTATTTAATTATTTAATTTTTTCTTACATAGAAGTTTACTTAGAAAGAAATTTAGTAATAGTAAGCATGCTCTTAATTTTTTAAGTAAAATTAATTATAAAAATTTGATTGATTGTCTATAAATTGATTATTTATTTCAATGCTAAGAGTTATATCTCAAAAAATTAAAATAAAGTAAATCTAAGGAGGGTATGATGACCACGGTAGGGGAAAAGAGATTAGAGGTAGTTTACACATGAATGCAAGAATAGCTTACACTTTGTTGAAGGAGGTCTTTACAATTAATGCTATTTAAGTAAAGTAAGAATTGACTCATATTCAAGAAAAATGTTTTCATGAGAGTTGATAAAGAAGTTTAGATTACATATAGGTGATTATTTATATCAATATTATAGTTGGGGTGTATAGAGTAAGGAGTAGAACTACTATATATTATCAAGTAATGAAAATGGGAGATTATTATAGTATATGATAATATTTTTAATGAAGTTGTAGACATAATTCCTTTCTATAAGTTTGTATTTAGAGACTAATGTTGATGTAAGATTATGATAAAATTTATTAATCATTAGAAGAGAACTAAAAACATAGAACGATAAAAGAAGAGAGAGATACACCATTTATGTATGCTAGGGCTTCAATATTGAACTCTCTTTTTCATCTAATCAAGAAAAATATTCATTCATGTCCATGGTAGATTCATATTTAATCTTCAAAATAAACATTACAACTTAAAAGTATGATGTTATGTGTTTTTGTTTATGATTTTCTCCACTTACATCTAATGTTATGTGTTTTTGTTTAAAATTTTACCAATTCCTTTTATGTTTAGTCTATCCAAGTTATAATTTAAGTTTAATGGTTAATCACATGTACCTTTCATTGGATTATTCAAATTTATACATTGCATGCTTATACTGATACTATAGTTATTTGCCAATTTTCTCACCATTTGGCATTATAAAATGAGAGTAAGATATTTTATTTGAGTAGGATTGTTTAATTTAGATGGTTTTGCAAATTCGTTGTGTTTGAATACATGGCTAGCACACCTTATTCACAAAGTAACAAGTTTGTGTCACATCCCTATAAAAGAAGACCCTTTCACATTGACATTGGGTGGATAATAAAATAAATAAATAAAATAACATATCAATCAAAAACATTATGAGACAAAGTTGGATGAAGGTATGGGCAGTATGTTAATGCTTTAGGAACTTCAAGCAAATGTGGTGGCACTCAAATTTTTTTCATCATCCTCTCTACCTATGTGGAAAAGGGAATGCAAAGTATGGCGTGCGGAAGAGGGATTTTGTAGAAGAGGGTAAAGCAAGAAAGGAGAAAGAAATAAATTGCACAAGAAGGGCAGAAGACTGAAAACTCGAGGTTATGGAGAGAGAGAGAAAAGGCAAGGAAAGGAGCGATTTTAAGCATTGCATGTTAAGTTTTTCTACATTATATTTCATGACAATGGTGGCTCTTTATATACATGATGTTGGTGTGAAAGCTCAATCAAGAATGTCTTTGGTACCAACACTAAAGATAATAACTTTCCTTCATATTTTCTATTTAAATACATTTACTTATGAATTAGTTAATCAAAGGTGATCAAGTTAGGTCGACCCTTTCTCCTGATTACTATTATAAATAATTTTATTGATATTTTGGAGATGTTTGGGCCTAAACTTACTAGTTGCCTTTGTTAAGAGTTTTTGATGCCCTTGCTATCAACCACTTCAACTTACTTTGCAAATGAGAAATTTTATGAGAAAATTTTTCTTTGAGGTATTATAATAATCTTAGAACCACATAAATGTATCAAGGCATTTTTTTACAGTGATTTGATTATGGATTCTTAACCTTGAGTTACCCTCAAAACACTAAAATCCAAGATATTGTGTTCTTATGAATGGATTTCTCAAATAATATTTAATTTTTTAAATTATTTATTTGTAATCCAAGAAATTATAATTGTTCCTATGCATTCATGACACTACATTTTTACTTCATAATCTTAATAATGGACCTCATTCTAGACATTCTAGAGCTAGCTATACATTATGGCTAGGAGATTCTCTACTTGAAATCTATATTTCTAGTAAGGAAAAAGAACCTTCTATCATAGAAAGAACTATAGATTTAGTAAGAAGGTATGTTATATTCAAATTTCACACTTTATGTATGCATGTTTTAGAATTACAGGTAAATTTTTAATAAATTATGATATTATAAGAAAATTTTTGGGTAAATTTAGAGGAAGTGTCCTTTGGCTTAAAATAGTCTTCACTATATTTCTTATATTGATTAAAGAGAAATTTTTTTATAGCATGGTCATTTACAGGAAAAGGACAGTTAAGAGATAGTCTAATTAAAGTGTTTTGTGGTTTCAAGGGTTATATGATAGTGGGGGTTAAGGCATGGTTGATACTTGATATTCAATTGGGAAACTCTTATCCTTCTACAACTTTGCACATACATTGTTCTCAAAGTCTTTAATTGAAGATTCTTTTCCTAGGAGAGGACAGTGTATGCTGAACATACAAAATTGTGACAATGTGTGATCTTCAAACAAAAAGCACTTTCAAGACAATTCTTTCCATTGGTTTTCTATTGTTTGTTGGGGGATTGAAGATATTTTAACCAACTATAGCCACATTTCTTTTGCTATCTAGTTGAGAAAAAATGGTAAAATTAGAATTAGAGCTTCTAGAACAATAACTACCATTGTTAAACTCCTAGACTCAGTTACTAACCAATGTAGATAGGATGTTATAAATGCCTTGTATGATCTATCGACATTTGAGGGAAATAGGTCCCACATCATTTTGGCAAAGCTTTTTCTAAGTCTATTTCCCTTCTTGTTGTTGGTAAATTGACTACACAAAATAGTACACCATAGGCTTATCTAACCTACATCATGACAAACATTTTGTGTTACAATAGTAGGAGGCAACCTAGTTTTCTGATGAATCACATGACATATAACTTAATTGAGGCAGAAGTTATTGGTCTTCGAGAGCTACTTGCAGTTGTTGCTTCTTCCTCAAGATGTCGGGTCAGTTCAGACATTTTCCAGTGTGATGATGTCTTTTCCCTATAACATCAACTTTACAGTGGTGTTCACATGGGTGTGAGGGAGTAAGTAGGTCAAAGCAAGATAAAAGTGAACCATGATATTTTCAAGGGGTGCAAGACTATATAACAGTAAAGAAAGAGACCTTGCCAAGTAGGAAAAAACATGCATAAAGGAAAGAGTTGAAAATGTCTTCTTTCAAAAAGATTTGAGCATTTTAATCATGTTACCTGAGAATTTCTAGGGTTTGGTTGAATGTCAGAGTTTTTCTAAGAGTTTGGCATAAAGGCTCACTGTTATCCCTAGCCACCTCATTCTAGAAAATATGTCACATTGTAGGATAAGAAGAAAAATAGTTGTGGGTATGTGCCCACCATGCATAGTCAATCTGCTAGTAGAGATCCTCAAGAATATGTTTTCCTGTCAAAGCAACCAAGTGAATACATGACACACAAGAAGATTGTGCAAACACAATTCAGATCACATCAAGGATTTCAAGGACATGACATAGAGGTTGTGGATGCCACGAAGCATTAAGAATGTTTGGTCAAAGTTTATTTGCTAAGAGAGATGACTGGGTCTCATGCATTTTTTTTCTCATAGTGCTTATACATGGGATATCTCTAGTTGTCCATCAAATTAAACATTGCATGGAGGATATGCAAAAAATGGGCTAGTTGAGAAGGTTTAGAAACTCATGATAAAATGCACTTCTATGGACAACTTCCCTTTGTGTAATGGTTATGTTATTTTTTATTTTACTTGACTGGAGCAAACACATATGGTTGCATATATACTATCTCAAAATAGAGATCCAAATTTCAAGAATTCAAAGTTCCTTTACAACAGATGAAGAAATGGCATTGAAAGAGTTTTCTCAGAGGCCTGATGCCTTCACAAAGGTCTATGGAATGTCTTCTATTTAGAGGATCAAGCAAAATATTACCAGATGGATTTAGGTTAAGAGGAGATATCAGTGTTTTTCCAAGTTTTTGATTAATGGTATTTAACCGATGATTGAAAAGGAAATTAAAAAAGATGATTTTTTTTTTGTGGTGGATATGTTGCATGCCATAGAAATGGAAAAAGGATTAAAGGGCCATGTAGAGAATGTGAAAGAGAAAAAAATTGATCAGGCTTGGTTGGAGGATACACCACATTCAATGTTTGAGCACAAAGTTTAAGGAAATGGGGCTTCTAATGTGAGTTTCCATGGTATTTATTTTCAGTGGGAGCTCCTTCATGATCATTTTCAAAGAGAATGCTCTCTTGTGGATGATACTTACCTTGATAAAGTTGAATATCGTGATTCAATTCATTGTGAAGTTCAAATGTTTTCCTTGAAGTGAATGTCTAAACAATTCTATATGAAAGGGAAATCTGAGGAGCGATTTTTGTCAAACATTGATGAAAGTTGATACGTCTTGTTCAAAATCCAAGGATGAGAAGAATGAAGAGCCTGATCATAAACAAGCTTTTTTGAAACTTAGCAAAATAATTTTGACATGTAGTTCATATTCAATAGATTCTAATGTGTTCATGGTTACCCCTTGTGTCGACCTTGACATTCTAGAGGGATCTCTTGATCTTCATTGTAGAGATGAAGGATATTTCTCAGGATTTATTCAACAAAGAAGTTGAACCTTTGAATGCTGGATTGAAGGAAAAAAAAATATAGGAAAGATAGAGGCTACATGTTGGCAACAACAATCGATGTATTCATTAAGTGAAGGGATAATCACAAAGATTATCAAAATAACAGTCAAAGGTTATGCAGGTTCTTTGTTAGTGAATAATGACTTTTGATGATAGCAGCATGGATTTTTTGAGATAGTCCAATAAGGTTTAGTTGAAAGGTTTCGTTACATAGGGTAGAGAGCATAGGTCTATGACAATTTTATTTCATTTGCAAAGGATGCTACAAGTCAAAAGGATAGTGGGTATTTAAACATATATGCAAAGTGTTAGAATATGCATGAAGCAACAACCTACAATCCAAAGGAGGAGATATGGATAGAATGGACAAGAGGACTTTCTAAATGGTTAGTGACATGCAATCCAAAATCAATATTTTACAATTTCTTGAAATTATTTGAATAAAATAATAATGCATGCGATATATTAGAGAAGCCTTTGTTATTCTTTTTCCAAAATTTGGAAAGTTGTTGGTAGCCATTTAAGAGACAAATTTATCTACAGAGACACAAAATTGGCATAATACATTCGATTAGGTCATATTCATCCATAAATCAAGTTTATTTATCAATCTCCTAAAGTCACTTATGTTAAATAAATCAAACTTGTTAAATAAATCAAACTTGATCCTAACATGACCCTCCTTGATTAAATAAATCAAACCTTTATTTAGTTAAGCCTAAAATCACCTTCTATCCATTTTTTATTTAAATAAATCAAAGAAATCAAGTCAAATGGGCCAAAGAATCTAATCATCATTAAGTTAAGCTAATCCTGATTAAATCTAATCTAATGCATGTCACATCCTCTAGCTTTTCCCACTTGCACCAATAAATCAATTTATTGATTTATTAAAATCAACATTTTCCATCAACATGGCATCTTTGTGGAATGTTGCCTCAAGTTTGAATTCAGAAACAAGTGGACATGCACACCCAACAAAGCATTTATGAGCTCTTACATGGCTCTTACATGTCCCCTTGCACAAGTCAAACTCAGCATTTACTCTCAAATTGAAATTTGAAATCTCCCCCTTTTTGGCACATTGACCAAAATGTGCTCATCCTCAAGCCTATCACATGATGACAAGTGGCCTCTTTTCATTTGTGTATTTTTAGTCCCACATTCATCCATTTGGCCAATCTCTCATCAAGAAAATATACAAATAGAAGCTTCATTCTTAATCAAATCCTCCACAATCTTTGTATCTCATCTACAATATCATGCAAGGTCACTCTCTTCAATGGATAACTAATTTTGTCCACTCCATATCTTAGCATTCCATATCATATTCAAATCATTTTCATCATGGAGCTTAATCAAGGATTGGGAAAGGGCTTCTTTCCATAAGAGCACCAATCCACTATAAGATGCTAGTTTGATTATTAGAATGATGTTTTTCTATGTTTTTCTTTGTTCTTTTGCATTATTCTTGTGATTAGACAAATCTTATAGGGAATATTTTGTTTGCTTTGGTTTACTAACAATGCTAATGGCTTTTGTTTTTGAACTAATGCAGATTTAAGGTTCCACATTATGACACTAGAAGGAGGGAAAAATCAATTTTCATTTAATATAGATCCATTCATTTAAGTATTTGATGCTTTTAAATCGATTCTAGGCCTATTTTGGTTTCTTGAAAGTATTTAAAAAGCCCCTGCAAAAAATCCATTTTGTAGGTACCTTGCAATCACGACACTCGCTAAGATCACATTTTTCTCTTAAGGAATTTTGTCAAACTGTTCATGTGACTTGTTTGTGCTTCCACTTGCTGCATACGTATGATCTCATCTGATTGCTCTTAAGTTTCTAAGAACAATGTACATTCAAGTGAACTGGGTATTCAGTACCTATAACTTTGATGCTGTGTCTATTAGTTTGTTGTTATCATGTCATAAAATTTTTCTCCTGTGTTTTTCTAAAAGTCTTCACTATATCAAATGTTCTATTTTAAAATTTTGAAGATTTTAATGGTAAATATTATTGTTCAAAATATATGGATTTTATTTGAATTTAATTGCTTTCTTTTTTGGATTATCATTGTGTGATTGTTTTCATGGCAAGTTGCTTCCCACTGACCATTGCTTAATGTTGTGGGATTTAGCATTACACCTGTTGGTTGCATTCACTTGGAAGTTTGATCTTATCAATAGTATAGCCACGAGAAATCCCCCACAAAGCCTCTACAGACCGTAGCTTGGAGATATAACATGAATTCGGGTAAGAAATGTACAGAGGCAGTGATGAAAGTTGTGAACACGGTGTAGAGCTATGTCCTTGGTGTGCGTAAAATTTAGAAGAATTTGATGTGCATAAGAATCAGAAGTATTTAGTAATATGCTAAGAGTCCATCTGTCAAAGAAATCAAACATTTCCTACACCATTTTAGAGGAAGTAAAAAGAGTATTTCCCAATTTTAAGGTGGTATAGTTACCTCACATGTTTTCAGATTGTGTGCTTTAAAAAAAACTAGCGAATAGATATATACATCTATATTTGTTCAAGCTAATGTAAGTGGCAGGTGTAAGATCAAATTTCTTAGCCCTTGGAGCGCAATGGAAGCATAGGGAGGGCACATGAACTTTCTTCAGCAAATAAACATTGAAAATCTCAGAGATACAAATCACTTCTCATTCATTGTTTTTAGGAGGATTTCAAAAGCATTGAGTGGAGTCTAATAAAAGGTCATAAATGGAAATCTCTACATTATGCATAATAATGAAAGAGGCAGGTGGAGAAACAACTAATCCTCGAGGTTTGCACGCTCAGTTATGTGTATGCTTCCTGTGGGAATCATTGATGGTTGCGTTGTTATTTAATATCACTTAATGCATTGGATAAGATAGTAAGCTCTTTCCTTTCCTTCAAAGTCCTTCTATATTCTAACAAAGCATTGACTTTCTTCTGGCTGGGCGATTAATTTCATATATTAAAGGCTATTTTGAAATGCTCATTCAAAATTGTTAGAGGACTGCAAATTATTGCCTGACCATACCTAGTTATGAATGTAAGTCTGCATGACTATCCATTTTCTAAAAAATCGTGTAAGGAGGGGCTGCGTGTTGCTTGTTTGGTGTCGGTTAGTTAATGCACAAGTCCAAGCCGTTTGTTTAGAATCAACATCTAAAATTAGACCTTTGGAGTGACACCCACCATGTTTTTAATCAGATTAGTTGCACAACATTCGCTATCAATCTTTATCAGTGTTTATAAGGATAACAATCTAATGTCTTGATGTTTTAATTTCTGCTCATGAACAAGTTTAGTAGTATGAATTTTCTACTTGTCAAAATGACTCTCACTTAGTACTTGGGTCTTATTCACAACATGGTTGCTGGTGTTTTTTGATTCATGCATATATCACCAGCTTGAAGAAGACTTAAGGAGGATACAAACACCTATGATCATTCTACTGCATAAGCAAAGGGAGTTTGTGATTTATTGGCATGAGTGACATGACATCAACACAAGAATATGACCTTGATTGTGCCTGCAATAGGGGAGTTGAAGACCGAATAAATGCATGGTTGTAAAGCATATATTTTCTTTTTTTCAAATAATTATAATTGTTGACACCATACATTTATTAGTTTGGTTATTTTTTCTAACATGGCTGCTGCTTTCTTTTTTATTATCAAATATTGGCATGTGAATTTTGGTCAGTTAAGTGTCTTTTCAATTGGTACAAATCTAATCTTGTTAGTTTAAAGTACATTGTAATGGTTTTGCAGTCATCCTCCTTGATTGGTGTTGCTTATTTATGGCTTTTTGGAGGCTGATTGAATCAAAATCGAAATCTCACTTCAATTGCTGCAAATATTTATCTGGATTTCAATTGCACAAGGACCTTGTGACATGGGAAGCATTGGAAGCAATCTTTGAATAAAATAAAGCATTAACAGTTGAAATCGACAAAAGTGTTTTTTAATGCTTTAAAAAGCTTCCATTCTATGCCTTAGTTTTATGTTTTAAATCAACTCACACTTTTTCTTTGGGCTTTAAAACAAACATTTCAAAATGCTTGAAGGTTTTGCCACATGCCTTAATTTTCTATTTTAGGCTAACTCATATTTCATTTTGGTGCTTAAAACGAATTCATCATTGCTTTGAGGCTTAAAATGAACATGTGTTTTTCATGTTTTGTAATCTCTTATTCAAAGTAATCTCATCTAAAATGGCGTATGCACTTCTCTCATGCTTCACGGTGATCTTCAGAAACAAAAGTCTTTTTGATGACATTAGGTTGCATAAAAGATTGCCTCCACACTTCGATTTGGGTTTAAAATTGAACAAGATCTTGTGCGAGTGTGAGTAGAGAATCATAGTGTATATTCTATTTCTTTGTTTCCATCAAAGATTGATCGAGTTACGAATTTTGTCTTTACTCACTTTTTTTTTATCCTAGAGGGCCTACCTTGGGGAAAATGTACTCACCCAAGGGAATGACTCAACCAATAACACTCTAAAGCCAAGAGTATTTCCAGTTGGGATATACATTTGGGTATTCTAAGAAACGCCAATATCACGCAGTTGATTCTGACGAGATGGATCCGAAAGGGACTCTCGCCATATGGGTCAATCTTCACAAATGGAAAGTCCAAACTATAACCCTTATTTGTAGTGGCCTATTAACCCATTCATCGAGTTTATCGAAGTGGTGCATTGGAACTTAGATTCCAAGAAGTTACTTGCCATGTTCGATCCTTGTTAAAGTATAGAGGTCAAGACTTCATTCTTAAAATACCTTTATACTCTTTCCTTGGTTGCATGTAAAATAATCTCTTCTATGAAGGGCATGAGGCAAGCCCACCAAGAAAAACATACCAATTGAGCTAGGGTGTTATTGCTTGTGAGTTAGTTTAAAAACACAGTGCTTTGATAAAAAAACATTGAAACCAACATTCAACGAATCATCAAAATTGCAAACCCTTTAGGAGAGGAAAATATCCTTGAACAAATTCACATGCTATTTCTTGCCCTTGGGATTCATATCCTTAGAGGCTTCTAAGCATTTGGATTTCATCTCAATTTGGTTCTACTAAAGTCAACTGTAGGTAACTTTTGCCTCAATTTTTTTTGTTTTTTGCATAACACACTTTGCGGGATAAGGGGAAAGTTGAGACATTAGACATCTAGATTCAAAATATAATCAAGAGTGTTTTTGTGATAAAAAGAATCCATTAAGCAAAGATTAAATCAATTGTACCTCACATATGTGGTTGATATCTTTTGATCTTATTGTTTTCATGCAAACATTGATCTTTTGATTTTGAATTACTCTTAGAGAAATGCATGTTCTTCACTATCTTGGTCTAGTAAACAAGTCCTTCCTAGGTTCATTTAGGATCAAATGAAACATTTCACCCATCCCAAACACTTATAATCTTCATCTCACTAAACAACTTTATAGCTTTGGAAACATCATTCTAGACTTGGGTAAATCATCAAAATCAAAAACACCTTGTTTAGTTAGGTGTAGGGGAATGCATCCTTTCTCATACATTTAATTAAATCAAAAATTCTTTGAACAAGTTCATCCTAAGATAACATCTTACATCTTAGGGTTTACAAGTTCACTATCCAAATCAAACAATCAAAATCAAACCCTAAGTCTAGCATTGATCCAAAGTCCCTAAACGTCCAACACCAATATCATTTACACCTTTCATCCTTCATCTCGTCATTAGTCCTAAGAACCTTAGAGCTCACTTTTGCAACAAGGTCAAAACACAAGAGGAACATAGAGTATAAACTTGATCCATACATCATGAGTAATCCAAGTCAACTAAGCTATCAAAGCCTTACAACGCCGATTGATTATCAACACTCACATCTATACAATCCATGCATGGGATCATTACCTTCTACAAATTTCAATGGCACAACAGGTGTGAGTATGCCCAAATCAAAGATTGGAACAAATTTCCCAATGGTAGATCTAAATCCAATGCTACAACTCTGTCAACCGAACAATCAATGAATGAGCCTTCAAACGAACAATGTCATCCCACCAAATCCCTACATGCCAAATGAGAATGTACCAAGTAAATTTTTTTCAAACACGAATCTGGAAAACTTTGGGATAAAAATGATTGCAAATCATACGAATATTGTTCAAAATCCAAACAAGATGTTAATGACTCCAAGTCAAGGTAACACCATGCAAAATAAAAGTTACCTAAATCAAGGCAATGTGATTCCCAACATCAACAATGTTCAATTTCAACCTATCATGCAAAATCATAACATTGTCCAAAATCAATTTTTCCATGATCCCATTCAAAAATCACAAGAATGCATCCCAAATATGCTTGAAAAAAAACCAAATCAACTATATCAAGGGAGTCCAGATCGAAATCAAGATCAAATTTGGCAAGAAAAAATTGCTACACTTACCAAAATAGTTGAGTCATTGCACCAAGAGACATCTCCACCACCATTACCCATATCAACATCATTCCTTGGTTTAGGGCTTCCCCCTTTACCTAGCACCAATCACTCCATCCAAATCAATCCACCTAACACCAATCGAGCCATCACATCAAATCTTCTAAGTATACCATCGACATCGCACCAATAGATGGTATTCAATTAAGCAACAATATTGATCCCAACAAATCAAAACAAGGTCTCCTAAGGGCCTATCAGCTCATTCATTCCAACCATTCCTTTCACCTCAATCACTCCATCCACCCCTATCACATGCATCATATCTCAACCCCTCACTACCTTGATCACCCCAAGCGTATCCGAACCACTTGTCACTACATCCAACATAATTCAAAATCCACCACCACTACCACTGAAACCAAACACAGCAAGACAATATAACATTGCGCTAAAAGCTCACTAGGCCTACCAAAAGGCCATCCAACAATATCTAGCCACGCAACAAGCAACATGAGCTCAACGAGTGTATCAAGTCTCTCAAGCTGCCCAAGCCTCTCAAGCTACCCAATGAGCACAAGCACAAACACAAAAAATGACAATTGTTGAGAACAAGGGTCAAGATCAATCCACCACTGAACACCTTTAAACTATGTCTACTTCATCCATTCAGATGGTAAATGGGGACCAAGTTTGGAACAAGATAAAGTCACACCCAAACAAAACCGCAAAAGTGAATCCAGTTCGAGGTATCATGTTTGGAGCTCTAGCGGAACGTTAAATCCATCACACACAGGGTTTTGAAAGCTCAGAATAAAGGAATATGGCAGGTGACATAGGGTTTCCACTGAACTCCGGCAGATCCAGCTTCACCATGATCAGAGCCAGCAGAGTGGAATCCCATTTAGGAGTGTGGGATTGTTTGATCTGTGGTAAGCTGAATCATGGGCCATTAAGGTGGGGTGCAGGCTCGGGATTGGATCATTTACTAAATCGAGGCTGCATTGAGGATCGAACATCTTATCAGGAATCCGAATCATCGGAGTCCATGCATGATCAGAATCACCGCGTATAAATGGTCCATTGAAGTTTCCATGTTGACCCCTATGGTTGAGAGCCATTTGCGCGATCTCTAGCCATGGGTTGGGCAGAAAAGTGGAGTGGGGATGTATAAATAGATGGGGTTGGGATGAACTTGCTTTGCATCAAAGGATCAAACATCAGGAGCCGGGCATTGATCTCATTTCAGGAGTTGGGATTGGTGCGTTGTTGGGCGTGCATGAAATCATTTACTTTGCGTGGTAGAATGTATGGTTGAGACATGGAAGGTGCATTAGGAGTCGAGAATCTTATAGGGTTCATGGTGGTGGCTTTTAGAGGAGACGTGGTGGCTTGCATTTCATGGTTTGTGGTGCTAAAATGACTCACTAAACAGGAATAGCAGGGTTTGGGAATAGGATCAAGAGAATATCGATCCACTTACCATGCCTAATGATGATGTTCAAGAACCCTTTGTAAGAAATCCATCCTTTGAAATTGACCCATGAAAGAACTTGATCCAAAGCATGTCAAAAGCAACTCTAAAATAATTCAAGATCAAGAATTTGTATCTTCAAGATACTACAATAATCTAATGGACACCCTCCTATCTATGTAAGATGATCATATCCATATAGCACATGCTCCTCCATCTACCCATGAGATGCTTTTTGCGGATGGACATGTAGATGATCTTCATTTAGAACAATATTTCTTTACCACTAACATTATTACATGAAAAGAGTAGGTCATCAATTCCTATAGTCAAATAGAGTTGTCAATGGCACTATCAGATATGTCCCAAATTCAGACTGAGGACATCACAAATAAAGATATCCAACATTATCCACTCAAGGAAATAGGTAAGACAAAACATGATATTCCAGAATTAGCAGAGCAGCAAACTAAAACAATGTCACCTACGGTGGTCATTTATCAGAGAATGCATTCTAAACAAGATCTCTTAGAATAGGTGGAATCAAAGCATGAAGGTACTACTACCACCATACTAGGGGAAACTTTGTCTCAAGCAAACGTCAACATAAGGAGCATGAAGAATCCTTATGATGAGACCTTTGCTAATACTACAACCAACCATATCATGAATCTTCATCCACCCATCATCCCATCCATGAATTGGGATGAAATTTGAAAGAAAGATTTGAATCAAAGTATGAAGAATGTTATCAAAGCAAAAGAAGCTAAGAAGCATAATGGACAAATCAAATACAAGTGGATACCAAAGAATACAAAGAAAGATTATCCCTATCAAACTCCATCAGTCAAAGAAACTATGGGGAAAAATAAAAAAGGGAAAAGTATCCATCAAAGATGTCCACAAAAGAAAAAGTAGGCTTTTCAAGCGACGTACAAATTGTATCAAGTAGTTGGTCCTTATTCCACACACACTTTCATATCCACCCATCATTGCTCATTTTGCCAAGTTTGGAGAGTCAAAGGTTCCAAACTGTCAACCAATCCATCTTTTATCCCTAAACACACTCCATCCATGCCTCCACACATGATATCCAATTCTCACATTGACCATGTATTGGCAATGACCCTTCATCATAAGGATTTTGAATGTACTCTATCGTGATGGGTGCACAGAGATAGAGTTAACCCTGACATCAATAAAGCAGATCAAGAATCTCAAAAGTTGCATTCAAGTGCACGTATCTTAGCAAAGCAACTCCCTCAAGCAAGATATCGATGGAACATTATGATCGGGGCATCTACATCAACAACACC
This sequence comes from Sequoia sempervirens, assembly GCA_007258455.2. Taxonomy (NCBI): domain Eukaryota; kingdom Viridiplantae; phylum Streptophyta; class Pinopsida; order Cupressales; family Cupressaceae; genus Sequoia; species Sequoia sempervirens. The sequence goes on from VDFB02377875.1 coordinate 58,103, forward strand.
TTGTGATTCAACATGAACTTAGAATCTTTCCAAAAAAATTTAAAAAATAAAAAAATATGAAAATCCAAAAAAATCAAAAAAAGGATTGAAAACAGTAAAGAGAAAAATCATCCTCTAGTGAAAACCGCATTTGCGGCGCTTTGGGAAAGACCATAACAAAAACCTGGAAAATAGGCATCATGTGTAGAATTGAGCATCTATGTGCGCTAGTTCAGGTGAAAACATCTCATCCTATTCATAATAAATCCAACATTCCATCCATCTCAACCATAATAAATCCATTCATCTATGAACCATTTATCCAATCCATTTTCATTTATCTGCATCCATAGTTTGAGTTATCTTGATCTTGAAAAATTTTGGTGTACACTTTATGCTTACTTATGGTAAAACATCTTGACATGGGCCATTTTCATTGATCCTATCCTATGCAGCATTATCTAAGCCATGAAACATTATCCAATGAGCATTCTTTATTTGAACACCGTATCTTATCTCAAGATAATCCTTGGCATCCTTTGTGTACTTATCATATCCATCCATCCATACACCTATCCAAGCATCCATCCATGACATTTCGTACATTGCTAGACACTGGGGGCAGATATTTACATCTTGCTTCGAGAATAAATCTTGATCTATATCCTCCAACTTATGTGGCAATTCGAACATTGGCAAACATGAAATCAAATTGGTGAAACCACTTGTGAGCAAAAATCCACATAATCACTAGCCCATGGCATATTTTGACAAGAAGATGTTCCTTATCAAGCTTCATCTTTCATCAAACATCCATCTGAACAATCACTATCAATCACATCTAACACACCCTTCAAATGTCACATGAAATCATTCGAACAACTTTTGTTCCAAATCAAGCTTCATCAATCATGATCAGTCAAATCCAATCAAAATATCATCAACTATCTATCATCATCTCAGGATATCCTTGTGTTGCTTAAACACTATCCTTGCATTTTTGTGTATCCTCAACAATGTTATCATCATCACTCTTGATCAATCAAATCCTTGCATTGTTGTGTATCCTCGACAATGTTATCATCATCATCATCAATCCATCAATCAAATCAGTCAACACTAGCTTGGTTTTCAACAAAAATCCTAAATAGAGCACTAATATCATTGCACACATCCATATCCAAATCATCAAAATCATGCAAAAAATCCAAAAAAAATCAGAAAAATCCAAAAACACTCAAAAAATTAGAAAACATAAAAAACATGGTATCTGAACTACATCATCTCTGAGCTTAAACGTAGGAAAGGCTAATCTCTGATCAGCCCCTGAGACATCAAAATCCAAAAACATTCAAGAAAAAACCCAAAATCCAAAAACATCCATAAAATCTCAGAAAACCCCAAAACATTGGAAAATCAAAACATTTGTAAAAATCTCAAAAAACACCAAAAATAGCCTCAAAACATTTCAAAACATCAAAAACATCCGAATATTTGAAAAAATCCATCTATCTCATCTCGCTTGCACCCACAATAATCAATCATCCATAATAAACTGATCATCAACTTCATCCTTTGGCAACAAAAACAGAAAAAATCATAGCAGTTAGCAAAAGCAAGCTTCAGTCATAAAATCAAAATCAAAACAACAAACCTTTAAAAAAAAATCAAACTCTTGATCATTTTAAGACATGTCAATCAACCTTATATCAATAGCCTATCAATCAACATATCAAACCATCATCATCCTTGGTCACGCCCACAAAAGGATATAAAAATCACAGTAAAACCTATCCTGGGAATTGGACATTCTAGCAGGTGAATAATATCTCTTTACGGACATTCATTTACTTGTCAAACCAGGGAATGTATACTTTGAATAGAGCAGCACGGTATGTGCACTAAGAACTAGTTTCCAGTCACCATCTAGAAAACAAATACTTAAAAGTAATGTAATGTAAAGCTTCTTAACTAAAACACAACTCGGCTAAAATAGAAATCATAACAGCTATTATTAATGGACAAACTGTAAACTGGTTTTATGCTGCAAGAACAGACACAGGGATGGATTCCCAATGCTGCAGGAACAACACAAAGTTGAGTTTGTGTTGAAATCTATAGAAATAGACTCTAACTGGTAATCAACATGAAATGAATAGTTAACTACAACAACTTGCTACAGAATACTTTCTAAGTGGGCCCCCTTAGCAAGCATCAACTAAATTACACAAGAAGTTGACTCGAAGCTTCATTGAATTTTATTCATACATAGAACCAGGATACATCGATTACTCTGTTTTGAAAATAAAACTTAACATAGAACTCTATTGCTTATTCAACTTAATTCTAACACATACTATTTCATCCTCGTTCACTCGCACAGGAGGAACAGTTATTTAAATGAAAGAGACAACTAACTAACTAACAGAGGAAGTCATGATCATAAATACATTCTGAATCCACGGAACAGATATTCATAAATGAAAGTCTATCTGCTCGACGCAACCTAGAGAAAATATAGCATTACACACTTCCTAGATCAAAGGGTCGTTTAAACTTCTTCCCAAAGATTCAGTCAAAGAGTTATTACTGGAACGACTTCTTCAACAGAGTTGAGATTCTTGCACTTGATCAGTTTCTGCTCCCTCCAACAATCCTGCAATAAATGACAGAGGCGAAGGAAAACATACACACAAGTAACATGACATCTATTCATTAATCACGTGTTAATCCTATTCCATTATCCAAAATCAAAAGCATACATCAGCAATGTGGGAGGTCAAAAAGGTGATTAATGAAGTTGTCAAGCTGTAAGAATATAGAATTCATTGTTATAGGATACTACCCAAAAAGTTTTTAATCAACAAGTTTAAACAACTTTTAATAATAAAAGTAAAAGTATTAAAAGTTTTAAACTATGAGCATATTAAAGGCTCATCATTCTACCCCCTACTTATGATAATGCTGGTCCTCCAGCATTGACTTTTCTTGTTATTTCCCTGAAATTTTTTGGAGTAGGATGACCCTGTAGTGAAGTTTCAAACTTGTAGTAAAAACCTCTGGTAAAATCCCATCTTTCATATCTATGCTTGTCTATTTCTTCATTAATTTCCTTGGCTTGGTAAAGATAGAGTGGCCATATTAAAACTGGAGGTTGGAAGGTCAGTGGCATCCATAATTCAAATCTGCTTTGCAAACCCAGTTGCATGTACCTTTCTGATCTCCTGAGTGCTTCTGTGAAGTTTAATGGGCTGTGAGGCTCTGTCCTTCTTAGACCAACTGTCAATTTCTCCCATCTTGTCTCAATTCTGGAAGAGGCAAGTTTCCAGAATGTATATTTCTATTCTTTGAATTCATTGTATACCTGTTTTTTGATATCAATTTTTTTTGCTTTTTCCTGAGGGTAATTCGATCCATAAGTAACTTTAATCCAGGTTCTAAAAATAGTGCATGGATCTGAACTCTTAGCTCTTAGAAGAACAGGTTCATCTCTTTCTATTTCTTCATATGTTTCCAATTGTCTCCCATAATTGATCTCATTTGTAGCCCAAGACATAAGTGCTCTTAGATGAATATCACCAATATAAAGAAGGGGGTTCCATTCAGTTTCTGCAGGAATTAAATAACCATGTAAATAAAGTTCACACATGGAGTTTTTCAGCCAATTAGGGGCCACTTCATAAGCATCACAAAATTCTTTGGCTGTTTCAATATCAGGATCCAAATTTTTGGAGATCCTCATTAATTTGAACCAAAGAAATTGTTCCTTTAGGCACATTGCATATACTTTGGGTGGCGGCCTACACTCCATTATCTATCTAGTTATTTTCATCATTTTATCCATTTTCTTTTGCATATCTTGAATTTCTTGCTTTTTCCTTTCAATTTCTCTTTGCAACTTTTTCTTTTCTTCATCCCATAAACTTTGTTCAACTTCAATTTTAGCGAGATGGCGAAAACATAAAGTGTGGAATGACACAGGCGTCTTCTTAATTCCCATAAATTCCAAGTATGCAATCAATAGAGTCCTTTTATACACAACTAAATATGTGCAAACTTGAGTAGGAAATGGATTATCATAAGGTATTTTAGGCAATTCAAGCTCACCTTCTTCTTGCTATAGGACAAAATCGTCTTGCTGCAGGATGAAACCTTGTTGTTGTACAGGAGAAGATTGTTCTTC